>JAAGNO010002553.1:64888-76674 GCA_033439905.1 Ceryle rudis
TCTTAATCCAGTTTTGAATACATATTTTCTTAATCCAGGGTTCAATCCAGCGCATGGCCCTCCATTCCTCGTTCAAACCACCCCCCCAAATTACTTTCTTCTAGAAAAACCTCCCCCAGAAGATCCTCAGGCCTTAATAAGTGCTGGGAAACACCCATGCACTGCCCATGAGCCCTAAATTCTTGATTCTCTACAGTCTCCAGGGCAGTCATGGAATGCTGTGAATTAGATGCAGTATCGACCCAGAGAACTGGGTTGGTTCTTACAGATGGACCAAGGGTGGAAAAGTTCTGTGTTGGACCCCCTTCTAGGAGTCACCTTTTACAGATGATGACTGCCAGGAAAGCACTGCAGGGCATTTAGGTTAGGGGAAAATCTGCAGACACTGAGACTCTCCCTAAATGTGTAGGAATTTCCCTCCTTGCAAAGGGCTTGTGCTTCAATCCCATCACACTTCCTTGTCATTAATGAGTGGGACGTACGTTGCCTTCCCCTGCAAGGAAAGTCTTGGACAGCAGTGTGGGAACTTTGTCAAAGGACGAGGAACAAAACACTGGCTTCTGTCCCAGCCCTGCTGCAGACTGTAATGGAGCAGAGCAGGGATCTGGCAGGTCTGGCCTCATGGATGAAAGCACCTGCTCTAACTTTTACAGCCCTCTGCCAGCAGTGAGGAGAGGGGAGAGAAGCTGATATTTTGTGGGAACAACTTGTAGCTATTTCTATTTTGTGGAGCTGAGAAGGGCTAGGGAAAACCCCTGACTCCTTGTTCAACAACCTGCTCATGCTGTGAGTAGCAATCTTCTTGTCAGCAAGGCACAAGGGTGGGAGACCTTGTGGACAAGTATGGGAAGGAGCTCAAGGGCTGGGTTTGACCCTGCAGAACTCTATTTATTCAAGCTGAGTCAAAACTGGTCCCTTCAGGGTTGCTGGAATTTGTGTGGGTGCAGCAAACCCATGGTAGAGAGAAAGGCTTGAGTGGCCACAACAGGGTCTGCAGGAAAGAGAGAGCTCACAGGGGATCAGGGCTGGGGGTTGCTTCATGTCCCTCACTTGGTCCTGCTCCATTGCCAGTACAGGAAGTGGCTTCAGCTTCTGGGTTACTGAGAGGTCATTTTCAGCTGTTCTCATGGTGATCCAGGTGTGCCATGCTGGGACATCTGGGAGATCAGAGACTCCTTTGGGATCTCAACCCTGAAACATTCATGATAGCTATGCCTATGGTGATAGCTGGAGGGGAAAGATCAGAGCCCTCCACACTGACCTCTAGGCAGAATCTGCATCTCTTTCCTGCAGTGCTGAAGCAGAAACACCAGAGGCAAAGAAACTTGAGCTGCTTCTGCCTGGAGAGGGAGAGCTTCAATCACTGCCCCGGTCGTATTTAACACCCCTAGGGTTGATTTTCTGACTCTCACCGTAGGCAACTCTAGAGGCTGTGGAGAGCTGTAAAAGATGGTCCAGCTGCCTCTGTAGTGGCATCTCAGCAGGGTCTAGAGGCAGCTGCACCTACCTGACATAAGAAGCTCAGCAGAGGGCAGTTGACATCCCCTGTCAACTGCTTGAGATAACAAGCTCTTCCCAGTGCCTGCTGGGCTGTTGCTCACTGTCCTCAGAGGACTGCAAAGGCCAGAGGCCACCATTAGCGTGTGGCCCTGCCTCTGAACAGGATCCCCATCTGTGTATTTGTACGAGGAGGGAGATCAGACAGTTGCCATATGGGGGCCTCTTCTGATGGAATCCAGCCGTAATTTGTCTGTTTGATGAGGAACAGGGAAGGACATGTACTTCTCAAGTGATGGTCATGGCTCCTCTTGGGTGAGTCAGGCACAGGGCAGAAAGTGTGTAGGAGCCAATTTCCTGCCTGCCTGACGCATATTTGGGAATTGACTTTTCTGACCACTGCCTCCCCCTCCATTTTTTTTCTCCACGCCATGGCATTTTTGCTGATGGACCTGCTGAGCTGAAAGAAAAATGAAGGCGTCTGCAGGTCACAAAATGCAAACTGCTCCTCTGGGCAATCCTGAGGTCTCTCCTGGGTGACTGGTTTGGAGTACACTGGTTCTGCCTTTCTCCAGTTCTTGCATGACAAGGGGTGTGAAGTTAGATGTGCCCTGCCCTAGCATAAGATGCAGGAGTGAGTCAGGATTCCTCTGTCCCAGTATGCCCAGTTCACCACAGTTCTCGCAACAGTGAGATTTCTGACAACATTCCTCAGACAGGGCACCAGCAAAATGAACCACAAAGATCTTTTGGCCACCCAACAAGGCATGTCGTGTCTCAGCCGCCCCTTGTGATCCAACCTGCATTGGGATCCCTTGCAGGGTCCTACTCTGACCTTTACGGCCCCCCACCCCAGCTCTGGCCTGCAGCCACCTCTTGTTCTTTTCTTGATTTTTTTCAAAGTTTCAGGAGCTAATTGCCAAGAACACAACGTCCAGTGTCACAACCTCACAGCAGAGCTCTCCCCATTCCCAGCAAAGTATTTCCTGCCAGATTTGTTTGTCACTGGGCACACAGGGACACTGGTACTTGGAGGGAACAGCTATTCAGGCAGGCAGGCCTTTGGCATCGCTTGGGCACATGTGCGCTGGGGAGGTCAGAGCCGGGCAAAGCTCTGGCTCAAGGGCTGTAAAACAGGAATTGGGATGTGGCTCAAGGGTGGTCGAGAGGTCCCCTGGGGAGCTTTAAGTGCTCTGCTTTTGTGCTGGGGAGGTGGGAAGCACAGCGTGGCAGGGCTGTGCCAGAAAACCTTGAACGCAATGTGTGCTGTGCCCTGCAATGCTGCAGAGGACAGAAGGGACATTTGCAAACGTATGGCAAGGAAGCGGTGGGGACCTTAGGGGACCAGTCTGGTATCTTCACCTGCTCTGACTTAGCAGCGAGCACAAACCTGATAAGACCAGTGAGGTGTTTCTAGGGCCATCTGTTCAATGGCCACTGTCCTTTGCCATACAAGCAACCCAGCATGGGAGGAAGGATGCCTGTAACTCAGAAAATCTTGTCCTTGGACCTACACTTCTCAAATGGCTTTAGAGAAAGACATCCTCTCCCCCTCTCTCTCTGCAAACATGCTAATCCTTGTCACCCATCCTCTGTGTTCGCCTGGTCTGTAGAGATTGTGAATGGCTCAGGACAGGTCTGTCTTTTGTTAGACATGCACAGAGCTTGCCAATGCTCTGATCTGGAACTGGGCAGCATAAATCTGATGGATTATCATAGGAAATGCCACAGTGATGAAAAACCGTAGAGGAGCAGGAAGAAAAGAAAGGGCCCCATTTGGCGAGAAAAAACCCCCACTCTGCTGCTGACTGGTTACAAGTGATTCCTAAAATTGCTGCCTCTGGAAGAGGCTGGTACATTTGTTGACTTTTTTGCCTGTTATTTTGGAGAGGGTGTTTTGCTTTGTGTTTTCAGCTGTTTGGGATTCCAGCTCCTGTTCTGCCGGCAGTCTCTGCTCCCATGGCAAGTTCTGTGTGAGGGGCCTCACTGGGGACAAAAATAACACTTTCTGGGGAGGTGCCTCAGTTTCCCTATTGTTGAAATGACCCCTGCACAAAGTGCAGACATGCCCTGGGAAGTTTTCAGGAAGGGAAGGAGGGAATCATGCCTGTGATTTAAAGGGTTTTCTTACTGGAAATTGCAGTGCCAGAATAATTGTTTTTCTCTTGAAGAGAGAAAAATGGATGGGCAGCAGAATCCAGCAGGCACTGTTTATGGTGTTGGTACATTTTAGGATCACGAGTCCTTTCCCCTCTCATATGGGACTAAGGGGACCTGACGTGGACCTGAGTCAGGTGGAAATATGCCAGTTCAAAAATCCTGATAAATAATTTCTCTGACTGGAATGAAGTTATAGACAGGAACAGATTGTCACCACTGGTTATCAAGGAGGCCTTGAACTCATTGAGGTATGGGCAATGGATAGCATGATGAAGGGAAGACCAATGCCAGTTTGTGTTTATGACCTCAGAGCACATTTTTTTTATTAGAAGCAAAATCTCAACCTACTACTTCTGGGTCATTCATTTCCACGACATCATCTTTTGTTAGGAGGTTGTGCAAGGTATTATTTGACATGTGCTTTGTGTGATCTGGGGGGATCTTTTTCTACAAAAGCACTATTAGATGTAATAAACAGTGTTAAGAGGGCTGATGAGAGGGGCATCTGTCTCTGCCGTGGAAAAGGTCCAAACTAAAGCAGTGGGAATGACTTGAGGTCCAGCAAACATGACCCACCAAGGCAGATGAGCAGAACTTGGCTTGTTTAATCTAAAGAAGAGGTGACTGAAGGCAGACTTGATAACAGGTGCTGAGATGTCTGCAGCAGCTTCCCTGGGTGTGATGCAAAGCAGGTTCATCTCGCAGGGCTTAGTTCATTAATTGATGTTTTACCTAAATGACCAGCCCAATTTGTGGTGATTACAGTGTAAAGACCTCCTTTTGGGCAAGAGGAATCCTATGACCAGCCATCCCTTCCCTCTAATACAGAGTTAGAAACACAGCAGCAGCTGGGGCAGCTGGAGGATCCCCTATGGTGCTAGAGTCACAGGTTAATCCCATGGCTGTAACACAACCTAAGTGGCACCTTATTCGGGGCAAATTCTGCTGTCTTCTTTAAAGCAAAAATCCAGCCTGCTCTGGTTGCTAAATTGGGCTGTGCTTCTTTGAGTGTCTTTCCATTTTCCAAGAAAAATAAACCGCAGGCTTTATATTTTTAGATATGCCATCTGATCACAGCTAGTCATATATCAGTCCCAATACTGTGAGTCAAGATCCACTGCTGAACTCCCTTGGGCAAGAACTAGTGGCTTGAGCCATCCCGAGTGTATTAATAAATCAGTGTGTTTAAAACAATCATGCACTTCCCTAGGTAGGCTGCTCACGAGGAATCATACTGCTGAGATTTATTACTGCTCATGTCTTAGTAACTCTGATTCTCTGGGTGAACTTTATATTGTCATGAGTGGGAGATGAACAGCCCTGGTATGAGACAGACCTAATCTAGGCAAGGGCCAGAGGCAACACAACTCCCCTTCCTTTCCCTCTCCAGCCTTTCCTGACATCTGCCCCTTGCTATTTCAGTCCTGAGTATCCTCTGAGGCGGCTGCTGGTCGGAGTGAACTTTATAGTGGCTTCACTCAACAGTGGGATGTGACAACCATCTCTCTTTGTACTGATGACCTGAATCTGCGTTGCTGAGACACAGATGGGAAATGCATTTGCGCGACTCCCAAGATCGCCAAACCTCTTTGTGGGTGGTGGGAGAAGGGGTAGCTTGGGGCAGCATGTATTCCTAGGCTGTGTCTTGTGCAACCCTGCCCTGTGCAGCCCTGCTCCACAGCTCAGCCTGGAACTCCTTCAGAAAGTATCTGCTTAACCTGCCTTGCACAACAGTGCCCAAATGTGGAGTTATTGGTGTATTAAAAAATCTCTGTCCCTCACTGGCTTGCTCCAGCCTTCACAAGTCTGTGTCTCCAACACCAGTGCAGCCTGGAGACAATTTTCTGTGTGTTTGATGGAAGCAGAAGGAAGCACTGAGGCTGGTGTGTGAAAAATAGGCTGCCTTGTTCCTGAAAGTTTATTTGTTGAGATACTTCATCACTCTAATGACAATCAATTTATCCACATAATTGGTAGCTGGTGACAGCATAACATGGCTTGGCAGCCTGGATTTTTCATAGAGATGTATTGCTTGGCATATTCAAGCAGGGCAGAAGGAGCCAGCCTGGCTGCTGGGGAACTGCAGCTCTGAGATGGAGAGCCAGCAGCACCTGCCAAGCAGGTGAAACCTGGCATGACAACCCAGCTTTCTCTCTCTATCCTGCCAGAAGAGGACACTAGGCATGAGGATGAAATTGCACCTCTCTAAATGTCCTGCTAATAAGCCTGCTAATCTTGATAAACCCCCTTGCTGAGATGGGCAATGACAAGTCAGGCTGTGATGGTTATAGGGGAAGGCGTGCTCCATGTGTCCAGTTTGCACTGCCCATTGTCTGGCTCCTGGAGAGTGAGAAGACCAGCAAGATGGTTCTCCTACACCTCACTGAGAGGAGAGGCTGGTTGCACAATAGTGGCTTTGTGCATTGGAGGTCTGTGCCCGCACTCTGCTACAGAAGCCATCCACCACCAATCTCCTGTCCTCTGCACTCAAATGCTAGGAATCCCCTTCGTGTTATACAAGAAGCTGGGTGCCCTGCTGAGACCGCCTCAATGTCCTCTCCTGCTGTGCCCAGGTACCCACTTCACTGCGTCCTTCTGGGTTCATTACTCTGACAGGACCTGTAGGGATACAAATGCCTGCCATGGTGTCTGCGTGAGACGTGTGCTCAGAAATTAGTGGCATTTCACCTTGCTAATGCCTACCTGCCATGAACAAGCTGCTTTACCGTAGGTCTTTGCAGCTCTTGGTAGCTCTGGATGAAACAGAATTTCAGCAAAACTCTGAGGCATTCCCAACCCCTTCCATGAGGCCCAAAGTCTACTTGTGATAGGTCCACTATGGGGCATCTCCCCAGAGAGACCCATATCCATCCCTCCAGGTGTCCCATAGAGAGGGCTGACAACCTCAGTGCATGCAAGGATGGGGAGCTGTCTACTGGACCACCATACCTCACATTTATTAGACTTAGGGGCATTTCCCAGAGCCCCATCATTTTGTCAGGTATTTGTAGAGAAGGTGTCTGCAGCCATGAAGAGGAGGGGACATTTAACAGTAAATCTTTCTGCACCAAAGTGGAAGAAGTCATCCTTTCTTCTGTGTGATAATGGTTTCAGTGGTGCTTTTCAGACTATGATAGATGAGATACACATATTTTATGGATTATGCGTAAAAGGTAATAAAGAATTCCATTCTGTGGTGTCTATATACTAATGGTGTATTGATCCCAGTAAATATCACACTGAGACTGAACAGCAGGTGGTGTTATCCTGGTTAGTGTCATCCTGATGGGTGCCATCATTTCATGGGTGTTACAGCCATCTTCGTCTAGTCTCATCTGACCCCCATGGCTTTACTCATCCACTTCGCTCTGGCCCTGGGTGAAGCCATTTTCCTTTCCCCTGATTCACCCTCCACCTCAACACAACTACTTCTACCTCTGGACTTTGTCATGTTTAGCTGGACTCTGCTGTGCCTCTCTAGGATTTACTGGACAGGAAGCGTTTCTCTGCTAAGCTGTCAATAGGATTTGCTCAGCTATTTGTAATCAGTCGTTCTGAGCGGGAGCAAAATCTACAGCCAAAAGCTACAACTTAAAATGTAAGTGTGAAAACTGGGGGAAAGGTAAAAGAAAGAGCAAGAAGGGATGGCAGCTTCCTTATACTATTTACAGATGGGTTTGCTGAGAAGCAGCAGATGTTGCTCAGAAAGGGCTGTAGACTTTACCTTAGATGTCAAAGAAGATTCATTAATGTTCACATTTAGGTAATATATTGTCTCATCTACCCCTAAACCTAGCAACTGGGCATTTATAGAAACCTGCTCTAACAGTCCATGGTGTAAAGGAAAGTCCAAACAACGTGTCTTTTGTGTGTTTGTTAGAGCCTTACTCCCATGGGGGATTTTTGGCTCCCACTTTAAAAAGAGCTCAGGAATTTGGATATCTCCATTTTTAGATGTCGGGATTTGCATCTCCTTAAAGGGTGAGGTTTCCCCAAATGTGCTGAGCACCTGCCTCTAGACTTCACCATTTGCATGTCTCCAGCCTGTTAAAATATGGAGAGCCAAAATCTCACAGCCCTTGTTGTGCAGGGCTTGGTCTTCCCCCATGAAAGGGGATGTAGGGGCAGGACAATCCATGTCACTGTGGGAGGACATCATCCCCAGGGCAGAATGCACGTAACGGGGAGCAGAGCTGCAGCAGTGCTGTACGTGCAGGTGGTGGGATTTATTGCTTTTTTTCAGCAGCCTCCCCTGTTCCTCTTGCTCCAGGAGAACGTGCTGTGAGAGATGTTTCACGTACAATTCCTTCCTTGGCCTTTGCCTCCCTCTTCAAAATGGGGGAAGGAAGTCTTGTAACATGCTTTTTGTACCTTTATGCTCTGTGGGGATGGAAGAAATGTTTTATCTCAGCGCATTGGGGACATGGGGAAGGAGGCTTGAGCGGAGTAAAGCAAAATGCACTGAAACTGATTAATAAAATAGCTGCTCGATTGCATTGTTAAGTTGCCACATGCCCTTGTAAGAAGCGGGGGGGGGGGGGGGGGGGGGGGGGAGAAAGTCCTTGAACCCACGGTGCTTTGACTGAAATCCAAATTCGATCGTTTCCAAAGGAGAAACGAATAATTCTGTAAGAAAAAAATATTTGTGCTGCAACCCATGCTCTCGGGCAGCATCTTTCCTCTCAGGTAGCTAGCAAAATTTGCTGAAGGGATTTTTGCTTCCAGCACCTAGGCGGGAACTCCCCCATTCACCATTTAGAAGAGGGTTAGATGCAAAATGATTTTGCATATTTTCAGATTTTAAAGGGAGATGAAGAGCGCGGAGCTGAGGGTGCTCTGCAAAACGCGTCGGGATGTTTTATAATTCTGCGAGCGATTCTGAAAACAGAAAAAGCAAAACCAATTCTGGGTTCGTTATTCGAATTGTTCGTGAGTTCTGCACCAGTTTTAGTGTGGTGGGTTCGGGCTTTTTTTACAGACTTCCTCCCCTTTCCTCCTCGGCTTTCGCATACCACATCCCCTTCCCAAAGAAACCGAGATGCGGGAAAATGGACGTACCAGTTCCCGTTATCAGCCTGATTCTTACAAAACAACAACAAAAAAAAACCCAACCGTTTTGCTGCAGAAATCAGTTAACGTCGGGGCATCGTAACCAGTGCTACGGAAAACCTTCTCACCTTGGGTCGGGCATTTCAAGTATCTACTGAGCAACTTTGACGTGAATGCCAACCGAGCACGCTTGGTCCCTGGCGAAGATTTGTTAAAGTCACCCCCAGATCGGTTATAATATTTAACTAGGAACTGGTTATGCAAAAGAGGTCGTTTCACGAGGCGCTTGTCTGGTTTTCTGAGATGGTGCGAAAGATGATTAACCAATTTTTGGTGTCTTTTAACTCTCTACTCTGCTAACTGCTAAGCAAAGTGGGTCCTGAATCTGCAGCACCCCGGAGTGTGGCTCGCTGGTGCACTACAAAACAGCCGGGGTCCACCAAGTGATACATCATTAGTTGGGAGTTTACTTATTAAAATAGTAATAATAATAATAACGACAGAAAATAGGAGGTTGTTTTGTTTTGTTTTGGGTTTTTTTCTGTGGAAGAGGTTCGAAGGAAAGCCATCCTCTGCAAAGAGGGGAGCAGGGACGGGGGAGCCGCAGTTGTTCAGTGCGGGGATTTTTAACGTTGTTTGTGAACGTGAGTCCCGACCCTCCCGGTTTAGGTTGGGGAAGGGAGGAACGGAGTTTCGATGCGGGATTTATAGAAAGGAGATTTTAAAAATTCAAGGGGTTGTCCTGGGACACAGGCGGTGGCTCTGCGGGCTCGGTCCGGGCACGGGGAGACTCCCCGGGGCGGGCAAGCAAAGCCCGATGTAGCCCCTTCGACCCGGGCCGCGAGTCTTTGCCGTGGCCGGTGAGGCCGCCCCCTCCTCCTGCCTGGGGGGCTGCAAGGCCTCTCTGCAGCCCGACCCCTCGCCCTGCAGCAAAGGACTCAAGAAAACGGCCCACGGGTGGGTTTGGGTTTTTTTTTTTGTCCCCTCTAAGGATGCTCCGGGGCTCCCTCCAGCAAAAGCCACGGTTGCAAGTGGGGCGGACTTGGCCGCTGTCGGGAGCTCAGTGGGCAGAGACCAGAGGGACAAAGCCGTTCTTTTGCACCAGGAGCCTTCTCGCACCTGGGCAAGTCGGTACCTCCTGGAAGCAGGTCGCTGTCAGATCCCGGAGATAGTGCCAGCCTTGCCCGGCTTTCACGGAGGGCTTTTCCCTCAGCATCCTTCGCCTGGCAGCCACTCTTCTTCCAGCATCCCTCCCCACGAAGGACGGCCGCGTCCTGCGCGGATGGCTCTGCCGCCGCAGCCCCCTCTCCTCTCGGCAAGGGATGGTGGCTGCTGGGGACCCCGATGCTGGGGACCTAGAGACACTTGCCCTGGGGAGACCTTGAATGTTGCACCCTTTTTTTCCCCGGTGCTGGGTGATCCTCCTGCCTCGGTGGTCACGGAAAGAACCGGGGACCTTTCTCCCCGTCCGAGGACCCCTCCCAAACCTGCAGCACCGGGGACCGACTCCGTCTCTGCAGCAGTGCAGAGCCCGCCAATCCTCCCACGGGGGCTTTCTCTTAAGGAACCCGCTGCCCGCACGCCAGGTACCCCGGGGCGAGTGGCCACGTCCAGTCACTGCTGTGTCCCGAGACTGAGCACCGAAGTGCAGCACAGAGAGGCTGGATCCTTCCCCAGACCCGTCGAATTTGTTTTCTGCATGTCTTTATAAAGTGTAGACGAAGCCACCCGCTTGGTTATTATTTAGCTCGGCAATATACCGACCCCGCGGCTTTTAGTACCCGTAAAAGAAAATAAAACTTTTCTCCTTGATTTGGGCTATTCCGTTTTAATTCCTCTCATCCTTCTGTGCAGACGAGTATTGTGTGATACCCCGAAACCAGTGGCCCTCGCACGTCTGACGGTAAAAATTCCCCCCTCTCCGCTAGCACTGGCACACTGGGGAGATTTCGACGTGATTTTGGTTTAAAATTGGGAAGAAAACAACGAAATAAAGTTCGGTAAGCCTGGAAATAAGGCTGATCCCCGGGGAAGCCCCTCGCTTGGAGGGGATACCCCGGCTCGGCCCGCTACGGGATACGTCGGGGGCTGGAAGTGATTCCCGACCCCAGAAATATCAGCGGATCAAAATATTTCTCCGACACTGTTGACCCCATTTTGCCGCTAACCCACTGGAATTTGGGGCTAGAAAAACTGGAAATGGCTAATCATTTTATCACACCGCTCTGCCAAGTTGCTGGGAGAGGGGGGTGTCCTCTTCCGAGGATCCTGTTTGGTTTGGGAGCATCCCCAGCACCGGGCCAAGTCCATAGAGGAGCCCCCAGGGAAGAAAATGTGTTCGAGGAAACACGGCAATGCCAGCCTGGATTTACACCTGGATTTACACCTGGATTTACACATCGGGACGCCTTTAAGAGCGAATTTATTTGGTGAGGGAGCATCACTTGCCAGGTTCCAGCTCTGCTCTGGTTCAGCCCCGTTGCTGATCTCGGTACCGAGATCCTCGAGTCTGAATCCCAGACGGTCAAAAAGCATCCCTCCGGGAAAGTATTCTAGCTATCCATCCCTGAGCAGAGATATAAATACCCGGAGAGATTTTGAAGATCTCTGTGGGAAGCGACTGTGTCTAAATGGTAGCACTCGGAGGTTATTATCGCTGGAACCGATTTGTATGGCAAGGGACTGGGTCCTGCCAGAAAATTCCTAAAAAATCCTTCTCTGAAGGAGGCTGTAAATTCCTGTGCTGCAATATTTCATCGAAGAACGTCATGGAAAATGTGGGCTTTGCGGGGTTAGGGGGGGGCAGTGTCGGGACAGGCAGAGGAGGGGAAAGGGAGACAAGGAGGGGAGTAGTGTAAGATTTTCCCTTTTTTTCCCTTTTTTTTTCCCCTTTCCGACCAAACCCTGAAGTTCTGCCTGACACACGCTGCTGACAGCCATCCCGCACCTCCTCGCAGCCGCGTTAGGCACTTTCGGCAGCTCTGCTTTGCACCCGCTCCCAATTTCGACTTTTTTTTTTTCTCCCAAAATCTCTTCCAGGTTCCGCTCGGGTTTGGAGGCCGGGCTTTGCCCGGCGATGC
>JAAGNO010002554.1:0-12358 GCA_033439905.1 Ceryle rudis
AAAAAAAAAAAAAAAGAAGAAAAAAAAAAAAAATAAAAAGGAAACCCTGAAAAAACCTCAATCCCAACAAACAGGAAGCCAGAACGCTGAGCTCTGCCTCTTTAGTCTTCACAGGATCAATCACTTCCAGCCTCTGGGGACAATGTTCCTACAAGGGACCCTTGAACTGGTTTCCAGAAAGATGTTGCCTGATGGAGGGTTTGGAGCTTGCAGCATCACCCAGTTTTCGCCAGACAACCTGTAAGAAAAAATAAAGGGGTGGGAGAGAGAAAGACAGGAATTAAAAAATAAACAACAACAAAACCTTCGCTGAGTTGCAGTATTTTCACAATTGCAGTCCGAAGGCCACAAAAAGCCATTTCCTAGAGCTGAGCTGTAATTCCCAGAAGAGCCACTGGATGGCACCTGTGCACCAGTTTCCAAGAGAGAAAACATTGATGCATTTTTCTAATTAGTCTCTCTTGAAATTAAAACCATTTTTGCCTGGGGAAGCAGCATAAAACAAATACACTAGGTTCAGAAGTTAAGTTCAATGGTAGGTCAACCGTGCCATGCTTACAGAAATGATGTTACCATGAACAGAAAAGATAATGAAAAAGATAATGATTAAAATGATATATGTGTGTATAGAGTTGACTTTCTAAAAACATACATTTTATCTCTCTAGGGCCACTAGGGTAAGGGAGGCTATTTTTACAAAATTAAGAAGCAAAAAAGCACTTCATAGGTGCCTTGAGTCTATAGAAAATGAATATTTAAAGAAAAATCATCTGATGATACAGAAACAGAAATGAGTCCACTTGGGAGGATGAAATTATGGCATTCTACCTTCCCCCCCTACACTGCTAGAAGGGAATGTGGCATTAAGCAGACAAAACACCCTAAAAAAGCAGGCCCTTATTTACTTATGTCTTGGCTTTGCCTATAGGGATCTAGCAACCAAAGCAAAGTGCCTCAGGCATTACCAAGGATGTTTGCTGTGGTTTAGCTCTGCAAGACGCACCTTTGTTCTTTACACCCTCTTTTTTAGGGTTGAGGTGGTTTTCAGAATTTAAATGGAGGATTATGCTCTTCCCTGCTGTTGTGAGACACTAAAGGATGCCATTTGGGCTGACCTCCCATGTGACCTTCTAAAAGAGAAGGCTCCATAAGCATCCTCCTCCTTGCTGTGGGCACTGCTGGCACTGTTCAACAGCACATCCCCAATTGCAAGAGACATGCAGCTTGAGCCAAGTTCTAGCAGAAATCAGAAACTTTTTGCTGAGAGCCAAAGCATGGCCAAGGTGCTTTGAAGCTGGAGACAGTGCCACAGCAGTGGACACTGCAGAGCAGAGGTTTGGTACAAACGCTCACTATAAGAAGATGGCAAGCTCTGTGAACAGTGTGGTTTCCCACCATGTTGGCAGTGCTAAAAGCACTCCCCAGAATATTCAGACGTGAATATTCTCCTTCTGATGTTATTTTATGGGTTAGGCTCAAACCCATTCAAGCTGTACAGCTTTAAAGATAGCAAGTAGTTGCTGCTCAGCCCAAACAAAGTTCCTAAGGATGCAGCTGAAATCAACTGCTAACGTGACCCGCCAAGCCAGGAAGAGCCCTTTGCACAGCTCTTGGTCAGCTAGACTAGCTACTCCATGCTTTGAAGGTAGCAGAGTGGGAAATATCTGCTGAGAAAAGGGTGCTCCATGTAGTGAATGAGGCATTTGGGTTACTGATACTCAAAGCTGCGGTCAACAAGAGCCTCCACTCTTTCCTTGTGTCTGGGGATCTCCCATTAAACATGGTTTGTATGCATCAGACCTCTGCTCCTCCAGACTTGTATAACAAGACCACAAAAGAAACCCCTAGAGTTGCTGAGAGGAGTTATTACATTGCACATTTCACGAACAATCGCCTTCTCCTTTTCGCTCAAGTCTTCTTCATAGTTGTCTTGCATTTGCCTGTCCAAATTTTCATGAACCTCAAGGACCTACAAAAACAATATGACAAAAGCATTATGGTCTTCAAATCATTAAGTATCCCTAACAACCTCCTTAAGCAGTATTTAAATTGTCAGGACTCAGAAAACTTTGACAGTCAGAGCATTGCAAAGATGAGCATGACACCAAGTTGGGTGCTTCCATCAGCTTCCTTCCCTGGTGATGGCATGCCTCTGTTCCACCACCTGCACAGCGTGGCTGCCACCACAGTCCTGGGGAACCAATTGATATTTGGCAACGAGTTCCCTGTGCCCACAAATACATCTCTTCCAGGGAGGATCCACCTTCCAGGCAGCTCTCCCAGGGCAATCCCCCAGAAACTTGTGCTCCATCCATTCCCCTCTTTTGCAGGAGTGGAGCTTCACCACTCCTTCTACTAATCTGAGTCATGGGGCAACCGTGGTCATCAGGGAAAGTGGCAGAGGTTTGTACCACCGAAAAGCACAGTATTATCCACTGTGCAGTTTAAGTGTCTGGTCTCCATTCAGCCATGAACCTTCAGATCTTAAACAGATATGTCCCAATTGCACTTGCCTTTTGGCTGAAAATTATTTCTAACCTATTTAGTTTCTCAAGGGAACCCCTTGGAGGCCCACGATGACAGTCAGCAAGAGACAGGATGTTAGCACAGAACTCTGGGCCTCAGAGATCCCAATTTGATTCCCGGCTCTTACCCACTCCCTTTCGGAGTTGGATGCAGCCAGGTTGCAAAGGGGATGGGAATGGGGTGGGGAAGAAAGCCAGTATTGCCTCCCAGGGCCCTGCCTGGTGACCACAATCCTCTGAAGGCGCCATCCCCACCAAGTGCTGAATCTGGGTCACCCTCTCCTTGTGCCACAGATGCCCTCTGAAGATGGAGATAATCACCTCGACTCCCTGAGCTTTACTTTAATCTCTGTCATCACCACTTCAGCCCACAGCATATGCCCCACAGAGGTGAAGGAATAGGTGGCCCTTGGCCAGGGCCAGCACACACACATCTCCAGCACACACACACCCACAGCCAGGATTGCAGCCGTGGCTGCAGGGTGACATTTACTGGCTGTTCACAGAGTTCAGCTGGTACTAACGCTGAGGAATACAGGACATAGCCATGAAGTGCTGGTGCCAGGCCTGTCTGGTCCTCCAAAAGCAGCTCCATTTTGCTGTCTTTCCTCTCATGCCTGGCAACAGGCAGCAGGCCCAGGTACCTGCCTGCAGCACGCCCAGGTACCTGCCTGCAGCACCCTGTTCACAGGACCCTCTGCAGGAAAGAGGCATCGCCTTGCCTTTCCCTCCTGCTTGTGACTACAGTGCTTCTTCCACAATAATGATGAGAGGAAAGTTCTGCAAGAACAGAAGATGTGAACAAAGACATAGGAACAGACTGAAAGGGGTAGGGAGAAGGATTTGAGGCTCTGCTCTGTGGCTCAAAAAGCATCTCCATCATGTGCTCCCAGATCAAGGAAGAATCAGGTTTCCTTGCAGAGACAGAGGTTACAGCTCCAGCACTAACTCTGAAGACATGACACATCCAGTCTGCCGTTCATGAGCCTCCCAGATGCCACTCAGCCTGGTGGCTGGGCCACACCTGCAGATTTACCTTGGGAAGACAAGTAAATTGGCTGTAGAAGCAGTTTGGGACACTACAAAAAATATGGGAAACATCCTGGCACTTGGAGACATGCTTCCCAAGCACTGATCCCAAGGCCACAAATGGCTGGTAAGACACAGCACATCTATGTGGTTTCTGTGTCCCATCACATGCTGCCCATACTCTGGATCACTGCAACTGGAAGCCAGACCTGGACTCCCACATCCCTCCTGGGCATGCACCACCTGCAGAACACCTCCAGGGAGGCAGAGCCTGGCTGTGGCTGGGTGGTTCCTCCATCTCAGACATGAGGCTGCCTGGGGCTATAGGCAGCTTTCGCTTCCCACAGGAAACACACGGACCCACAGAACACCCCCTCCATCACCGAACAAACCCTCCATCACATCGGCATGCATTCAGATAGCTCCTGCAGATGGGCATGTTGCACAAATCAGGCATACTACAGCGCAGGACTGCCTCGAGATTCTACTGCTGCATCTGTGCTGATCTACGTGCCACTGCTGAACAAAGCAGTCAGTTTAGGGTGCAGGGTTGAAGCTCCTGGAATCACTGAACACCATCAAATAGCATATGGTTATATTCACCATGATACATCTACAGGCATATAAAGCTGTGCAGCAGGTGTATTTGTGTTCATAAATATTCCTACACCTCCTAGGGAAGCACAGAGCTAGATGCAGCATGAGGGGATGGGTTTCATCCTTCGCTGAGGCACAGCACCGGCTGCTCTGTGAAACAGGATACCAGGGTAGATTATCCCTCATTCTGCCTCAGCACAGCAATCCTGCTGTGCTGAGAACTGCGTTGCAAACAAAAATAGGTCATTCTCCTCGGGCCCTTAACCTACTTCTAAAATGCACCAGCTAGTTTAACCAACATAGCTGGGACCATCTTTGCACAAACAAGGATTATCCACATCCTTTCTAAGAGAAGAGGAAGGGCAAGAGGGATGTAAAAAGCATGTACATGCTGACAAAGAAAGCATCTATTTTTTGTTAAAGAGCAGGGAATTAATTATTGATCCAACTGGACTTGCACATTGAACTCGCTTGTCTGGAGTCAGTGTGCCTCCAACGCTCGGCTGCAGCAGCAGCAGCCTGCAGGATCACAGCCTCATGAGAAGAGCCAGGGCTGCCTGCTGGCAGCTAAGCACCGCCACACACACATCCCCAGCCACGTCCACAGGGCAAGTGTAAAGGACAGCCATGGTTTAGATCAGTTAAAGATCACATCAGTTCCAGCCTCTGCTTCCACCAGCCATCCATCTTGCAGCCATAGGAGTCTCAACAGACAAAAATAAACTGTTTTTCTATGATTTGGGCTTAAACTGAAATGACATTCCCTAGTCCAGAAGGTGTGGAAGGGTGGCACAGCCCATTTCTTTCAGTGGAAATGTCTTAACGTTGTCAACCAGGCAGAGCTGGAGCTGAAACCTTATCAGATGGAAGTTATGGTTGTATTTAATTTCTGAATGACTTGGGAATCATTTATCCGGGAAAAACATCCTGCTTCCCATGCCCACCTCATGTCTATGTAGGCACTTTGTAAAGATGTGTTGGCATCTTGGGTATGGAAAAAAGGGATTCAGCTTGATAAAACTCATCAGCCTATCCTGGAAAGGCATGATGGAAAAAAAATACATCCTGAAGAGTGAAATCACCTCCTGATGAAAGACAGGAAGGCCTCTTAGTGCTGACCCAGCCCCAGCCATTGTCAGACCCTGCCAGGCGCCACCTCAGCTGTTTAGAAGAACCAGGTTAATGTTCCTCTGATTACACCACTGGGGACTATGGATGTGCCTTCACATAAATTGTATATGGCTCAGCTGAACTTCAAGGATTGTAGATTCAGTGTGGATCCAAGAAACTGGGGTATATGCTGTGATTTCTGCTGCATTCCAACCCCAGAGCCTACAGAAAACAAAGTGTAGTCCAGGCTCAAAGTGGCTCACACTGTCCCCTCCTTTTTGCTCTTCATCAAGCAGCACTGACAGCACTGGGCCCTTTGCGGATTCACCGGTGCTATGGGATCTCTCAGCCAGCAAGGGCAGCCTGGTCTTCTCAGGCACAGGGCAATTCCCCATGCAGGGGGATGGGGCTGGACCACCGCTCCGCCTGGAGATATCACCTCCTGAAGTCTACCTGCAGCTCACTCTTGATGAGCACACTGGCTTGTCTGGTTTTCTCCGTGCTGATACATAAACCATGAGGAATACCTGATGTCTGTGACCAAGGCAGTGTAACGTCAAAGTCACCTGGTCCATTGCATCCACCGCCCTGCTGACTTGCTGTACTGGCCCTGCATGACCACACAATGCATATTTAAAAAACAAACAAACAAAAACCACCAAAGAGTTGGGACGACTGCAGTAAAGCTTTCGAAGGGGAGCTGAAAGTTGAGGTAAGTGTTTCTGTATGAGGAAGCACTCTGAGACCAAGGGTTGTTTTCTGAAGGGTGCAAGCCTCACTGATTTTATTGATTTGCAAATCAACCGGACAAAGCACTGAGGCACATGGCATCCTGCTTCAGCAAGGGAACAGTCTATATGCCCTGATAGGACTTTTCCCTAGTTTTGGCAGGGTCAAATCCTGCCTTACCCAACATCAGCGGGACTGATTGATCACCTGCTCAATGGCTCTGTGCACATGGAAGAGGTCCAAGCTGCTGCTGCAGAGGGAGTTGGGTTATAGGTTAAATGTCATGCTCATACATCTGTTTCCTCCTCACCTCCCCATGTCTTTAACAGGTTTGCTCAATTCCTAAGAAAAGTGCTTTGATGTTCAGCGAGGTACTGAGCTGTAGCATATGTACCTTTTATTCTCGTTAGCAAAAACAGCTGTTAGGAGTGCCAACCTGTCATCTTGCTCCTTATTTAGTAGGTGCAAATAAACAAAAACTATTCCAGAAGCAAAAATAAAGAAAATCCCTAAATATGCTCAAGGAAGAACTTAATGCTAAATAGCAGGCAACACTTCAGCCACACAGCTAGTGTTCAGCTGCCAGAAAAAGCCGAGGAAAAAGCCTAGGGGATATTACGTAGATGGGTGCAGACGGAGGCAATCCAGAAGCCCTGCAGATCTGTGCAGAGTGCACAGCCCCTCTGTGACCTTTGCTTGGGCACAGAGCCACATCCTTGCAGTCACACCACTTCTGGAGAGACTTGCATTCAAACAGCCTGCAAGACAAGTAAAGCCAACTTCCCACTGTCCACTGTCCTTGCCCTTCCTTGTGGTAAGGACCCAGCCTGCTACAGACTTCTTTACACAACCAAGAGGGACTTTTTCTAACATCTGATGTGGTACAGCCAAAATGCAAAGTCTCATTTGTAGGCTGCTCTCTTCTCCTCAAAGGAAGGTCATGAGCTGTATCACAGGCGGTGTCTAAGCTGGTAGCTGCATTCAGTTTCCCACATGCAGGGCCTGGCACTGGAAAAGCTGTGCAGTTCTGCAGGGTGCAAGTAAGACCTACTCCATATGCTGCAGCATACCATGGCCAAAAATGTTATCTTCTACCCAGCTGAACCATGGCTGGAGACAAACAGACACAATTGCACTGTCACAGAAGAAGGGAGAAGGAGAGATTGAGACCATGACCAGTTTCCTCAGTCTTTTCAATTTCCAGCTGATCCTTGGAAATGGTCTACAGGATGAGAAAATAAACACTTCCTGATCCCTCCCTGCCACACTGATCTACAAGAGAATTTTCTCCTTGCTTCGAATATTTTTAACCCTAAGTGTGTGAGCAGGACGTGTCACATGAGATCATTTATGCCCTGTGAGATACGATTGCTATGCTGCCTGCTTCCTGACTCCAGCCATGGCACTTTCCAGGGTTTTGAAGACAGACAAATGTACCCCACTGGCAAATGATGAAATTGCAGAGGAGAATTTCTTCCAGCCCTTCCTAGCAGTCAACAAAGCTCTGAAGTCGAGGATTAATAACGTTAATGATGATACGTGCAAACAACCAGTCATCCAATTTCCTTTCAATTCCTTTATACGCACCATTGCACTGGACCTCCTAAACTTAATCTCCAGTTTCCAAGAATCTTCCTCACTAATAGTCCAATCCTTTTGATAAGCTTATCAAATCGCATTTTAAAATGATTTATGTTTCTTTCCTTTACTAAGAAATTCAGTCCCATAACCCCTAAAGTAAACAGGAACATCATTTCCCCCCAGAATGTGTTCATAAACGATTTATAACTATTTGATCTTGTAACTTAAAAACATTATCAGCTCTGCTTAATATTATCCCTCACCACCATCTCACCAAATGCAATGAAGACCAGGAGCAGAAAAGTATGAACCCCACATTCGGGGAGGAAAAAGCCAATGTTAGTAGTCTGGACTGCATGAGGGCTCAGATGATTAAATGCAAGTGACAGTGGATTAGTACAAAGTGCCAGAAAAACAAAGGTATCATCACATGAGCCTGTAATGTTCTGCAAAGCACCAGTGTAGCAGATCCATGTGCATATATACACGGGAGATAGGCCACCCACAAGTGCAATGCAGCATAGCACAGGATGGAGCACCACAACTTTCTGATAGCACAGAACCATTCACAATAAGCAAAGAAGAGACTTGTCTAGAAAACACAGGACAAATACACATAGGCAAGTGAACTGCCACTGCTGTGGTCAGGGTTCCTTTGGCAACTAGTGAAAACTGCACTAAAGGTATTTTTCAATCCTTGATGGTGCTGAACACTCTTCTCTCAAGATCCAATGAGAACTATACAATCTGGGTGTAAGTTTTAAGCCTTAAGTAAGGTTTAAAAACCAAGATTTTCAACTTGGAGTATCTTTTATAATTTAAATTCAAATTTGATCCAAATCAAACCAAGCTTGTCTTTCCTTTCATAACTCCTCATGCACCACAAATGCATAGAAGATGAACTACTTGAGAAACGGTGATACTCAATATCCTCCCAGGATCTTGCAACTGTCCAGTGATACCAACATCCTTGCTAGATGCACTACTGCTTCTCCTGACAATTTTGTGTTTTACCACCACCACTTGCCATATCTGTCCTGGATCCAAGAGACCCTGGACAGGCACAAAAAAGTAAGCTGAAAACACTATGAACTAGATCATTTGGGGAATTTGTAGATAAAGGCACATATGTGCTATTTACTTAGCTGTCAGATGTGGAAAGGTGCAAAGCAAAAAGTGTTTTGTAAGCACCAGTCTCCAGGTCTAGGACAGTCTAAGCTAGTGCTGATGCTACTGATAGACCTTTTTTCCAGCTATGACCATGGGGATCAGAACTCCAGAGTAGTCATCCAGGAATCATAATTTGATTTGATAAAAGCTTTTCTTTATACCTTCATAGAATTTTTAAGCTTCAACAAATCCAAATCTATAAATCAGCATATTCCAAAGAGAGTCTAATTTAGTTAGAGACTTTCCAGCCATCTCTATGGCACCTTGGAAAGGACTTGGGCTTCTGTGTCCCCTAGATACTCAGAAGTAACTTCCTTAACTAGTTAAACATGTAACACCAGGGTATTATATTTTTCCTGCTAATGGATTGTCACTAGGACTTGAGAACTGCTGTGAAATAACAGTGCAGGTTTTCTCCTTTAACTCAGCTAGCGGTGTCCCATGGTTTTTATTGTCAACAGTCCTGACTTTAATCTGCACTGATGAAGCGTGTATCTACATGGGTAAGATGTCATGGTTTCCTCACCAGAGACCCGGTTTATGCAGGACTGACAAACAGAAAGGGTAACCACCACCTTCAGCATCAGTAGCTTTTGTTGGAGGATTCCCACTAAAAAGTCATGCATGATCTTGCTTAACTCCGTAACTATTTGAAACAAATACTCATCATGATACAGGTGCCAGTTACCAATAATCTGCCTAAGTACCGACTTTCTGTTTCTATTTGTTGTGTTTCCACAAGAAGAGCAAACATCCAGTTCTGCCACTTTGGTGTTAGCTGCACCATGCCGCACTGCACCACACCGCACGGCCATGTGGGGATCTGCTGTACCCTTACCTTCATAGCATGAACAACAGCCTCTGGTTTCTGGCCAACAGGGACATACCCTGCTGCAGGAGAAGATGCAAGATCAGATGTCATGCGAGCTGGTCCCTGTTAAAATAAGAGAAGATATGCTTTAATTCCCTTTGGATGATTTAAGCAAGGAGGAAGAAAATATCAAAAAAAAAAAAATTGAGCACTAGCTTCTCTCCAATTCAATTGCCTTCAGCTGCCTGCAGAGACAAAAGACACCACTACCCCTCCTCACAAGTCACTTGATTTAATACCATTTGAGCTGAACATCACTGAGTCTAGATGTACTCAGGTAGGAGACCACCCTGGTTTAAAGCTAAATTGATTTACAAAACATTTTTTTGCTTGCTTAGGATAACTTTGTACAATGACAAGATCAAACTCTTCTTATCCTCTAGCCAAGGGAGAAATGCAAGCAAGATGATTTTCCAGCATAAAGCGGTCATTTCTACGAAGCTGCATTCATGAAAGAAACAGTTGGCTTAACTTCATTGCTTTTCTGGCAACATTTTCACATAGACATAAAGTACCAATCTTCAGCTACAGAGAAAATTGTGAAAGCAACCTTAAAATAAGCAGATGTCCAAACCTAATGCTGGCTGGGTTTGTTCCCAAAATGCTGGCCAGTCCTCCTGCGTGAAGGATCCCATTGGGAAAGATGCCGAAATTACATTTTACAAAAGATTTCCACTGTCCAAACAGCCTTGTGAGCACTTTTCATAGGGCTTTCCTTTTTAAAAGGCATCCGGCTTGGATTACGTGAGACACAATGTCTTTATTCAGTGAGATGCACCCTGCCTGTCCCTAATATTTTGGAATTGCTTTGCGGCAGTGGGAGAAATCAACAATGAAACCGTTGACTAAACTTGTATTTAGTCTTCACATCCTTTAGGAAACACAATACTGCGGGCCCCTGAAAGCAAATTAGGATGGCAGAGCGGCATGTAGCACCATCACAGGAATGCTTTCACATACAACACATGAGGCACTCCATTCTCATCTTTTTCACATTTAAAAACACAGCATGTTTTATGCTTCATCTCATCGCTTTGCCTTCTAAGCCAAGGCCAGCAAGCTAGTCATGCCAGAAAGGAGGACCAGCGCAGGGGTACTTTGCCACCTCTCATTCTTCCAAATGTTAAGTTGTGGAGTCCCTTTTACTAATAAAATGTTCATGTACATACATTAAAGGAAAATTTGGGCCAATCCATCAGGCTACAGACAAAAATAGCATGAAAGGCGTGGAGCCTTTCACATCTAGATCACTGATCTGTGCTTAACCCGTGTCATGACCAAGAGCCATTTACTCCTAAGAGCAATCTTCACGAATTGAGTGATAGAAAAACTTCCTTCTGAGAGGCAGAGATCTCAGAACAAGGAAAATTAGATTTAGTAACTCCACAATAAATCTCCTTCAGACTGCCAAAGCACAAAGACCAAGAGACACAAGCAAGGCTCTGGACCTGCTGGCAGAGTTACAGCTTGGAGCTGTGGCCACCTGAGGACATGCCCTCAGCCATCCCACCTATAATGTCACACAGAAAGGGCAGAGGCTGGGGAGGGAGCACCAGAGACTAAGTCCAGTCAATCTACAATTGCGGCTTCAGACTGCAAAATGGCTTACAAATTTCTCACAGGGCTGGTAAATGCAACAGAGTCTTTCCAGAATCAGCCTCCTACAGAGGTCAAAGACACCAACAGATGCCTAATTCTTCTGTCTTCAGCATGAAAGCTGCCTTTTTTCCATAAATGACCAAGATCATTGCAACTGAAAGCAGAATATTCAGGAATTTGTGGCCATAATCCATACATGATCTCGATTTTCCCCCATGGCCCTCTCTAGAAGTAACACAGAAAATCACAGAATCACAGAATGTGAGGCCGGAAGGGACCTTGAAAGATCATTCAGTCCAACCCCCCTGCCAGAGCAGGATCACACAGGAACTCGTTCAGGCGGGTTTTGAATATCTCCAGAGAGGGAGACTCCACAACCCCCCTGGGCAGCCTGTTCCAGTGCTCTGTCACCGTCACAGCAAAAAAGTTCCTCCTCATGTTTACATGGAACTTCCTATGCATCAGCTTCCACCCATTGCCCCTTGTCCTGTCATCAGGCATCACCGAGAAGAGCCTGCCTCCATCCTCCTGACACTCACCCTTTATGTATTTATAAACATTGATGAGGTCACCCCTCAGACTCCTTTTCTCCAAGCTAAAGAGCCCCAGCTCACTCAGTCTTTCCTCATAAGAGAGATGCTCCACTCCCTTAATCATCTTTGTGGCTCTGCACTGGACTGTCTCAAGCAATTTTATGTCCCTCTTGAACTGGGGGGCCCAGAACTGGACACAGAACTCCAAATGCAGCCTTACCAGGGCAGAGTAGAGGGGCAGAAGAACCTCTCTAGACCTACTAGCCACCACCCTTCTAATACACCCCAGAATGGCTGTGGCTTTCTTGGCCATAAGAGCACATTGTTGGCTCATGGTCAGCCTACCATCAACTAGGACCCCCAGATCCTTTTCCCCTTCGCTGCCTTCCAGCAGATCAGTCCCCAGCCTATACTGATACCTGGGGTTGTTCTTTCCCAGATGCAAGACTCTACACTTGCCCTTGTCGAATTTCATCAAATTTCTTCCTGCCCAACCCTCCTGCCTGTCCAGATCTCGCTGGATGGCAGCACAGCCTTCTGGTGTGTCAGACACTCCACCCAGCTTGGTGTCATCAGCAAACTTGCTGACAGTGCACTCTGTGCCCTCATCCAGG
>JAAGNO010002554.1:12458-58108 GCA_033439905.1 Ceryle rudis
CACACTGCCTCAGTTTAGCCAGAAGGATGCTGTGGGAGACAGTGTCAAATGCCTTACTGAAATCAAGATAAACCACAAAATACCAGTAAAAGGTCTAATATCCAATATTTCATCTGAGTTGAGAGTAATCTAAGAAAGCAAAAGGAATTCCACTGGATCCTGCTGCTGACAGCATTTTAAATACAGTTTTCTGACTGAACTAGAGTAAATCACGAGGTTTCCTGTATGACAGGCAGCAGCACCTTCTCCTCACAGAACCAAAGCCACTAATGAGCTACAAAGCATTTCCATGATTGTAATAGCTCTCCAAATTATTACAGAATACAAATGAAACCAGAATGATTAGAGAGAAATGTTTTTGAAAGAACTTGATCATACTTAACCAATCGCTATACTGACAAGATAAAAGTAATCTTGCAAGCACGGTGAGGCACTGGATTATATCATATTGCACCAAAAAAAACCATTCAAAGGGTCACCTTCCTTCTCAGATGTAGTGGCTGAAATTCAGCAAGGGCAATCAGCTGAGCTCCACTTGAACACAAGTAGAGAATTTAACTGAAGAAGAGAAAAATAATGGTAAGGAACGAGGGATGTAGGAGGTAGATCCAAAGCTTGTTGTCAGTGTCTCTGTAACAGATGACTTAATTTCTAGAATAGGCATAATCCTTGATCCTTAGCTTGGAAGCCAAAACCCCCAGCCAATGGAAACAAATGTTCAAATTGCTGAGCGCAATCATCACCAACGACAAGTGCACCAAATGACAACACTGGTGGTCTGCTATGACCCAAGCCACAGAGACCTCACCACCACGTGAGACTGTTACTACAAAAGGCCAAACATGAACGTAAAGAAAGTAGGGGAGCAACCGAGGATTTCACCAACATCCCTGCTCTTTTCAACTGCAGGATGCAAGAGGTAAAAACACCCACGCTGCTGAGGTGGCTTAATATTTCCCATTGCATGTAGTGTTTTGTGTGCAGCTGCACCCTTAGAAAGGGCTCTTTCCTGACACACAAAGTCAGAGTTTTATAAAAAGGAGTAGGTGCTTCACTCCCCCTGATTTCAGTGTGGTTCACAAATGAAAAAAAAACTTCAGCCAAACTTCTTTCAGCTTCCTGCAAGGAGGCCTACATAAAGGAGGCCAGAAAAGAGGGGACTATAGTCAGCAAGGAAAGAAATGACAACATATCCAGCGGATGCATGGCCAGCCTTTGGAGGATGGAGGAGAGGAAAATGGGCAGAGTTCACCGATAATGTTAGCTGAAGGGAAGGAAATGGATGGAATTGGAGATAAGGTCAAGGTTGCTGAACTGGAAAACTGCCAACAGTCGGACAGAAGGGAGGGAATGGGAAGAAAGTGGAGGATGTGCATTTTATCCAGCAGGAAACCATTGAAATGAAATGCAGAGGAGGGGGAACTAGAGACAGGAGATTGGAAGAAGGGAAGGAGGGAGGAGGAAATCTCAGGAAGTCAGCATTAAGGTTGTAGCTGAAATCACACAGATGGAAAAGATTCCTCATGCCTAAAATAGATGCATTTGGAAACTGTGGGTAAGAATTACCACAGCTGCACCCCAGTACTCTAACTGAGCTACTCTGAGGACTTCCATCACTGCAGAAACCCATGTCCTTCCCATTCCCTATAGCTGACATTATCACAGCCATGGGAACACAACTGACTCAGCACCCTGATGGACAACAATGGCAAGGTCAATCTGGTTACATCCTAAGAAGCAGAAACCGTCCATATAGGCGAAAAAGCAATACAGTGTGTTTTGGAGCATGCATCATTCTTAATTTCTTCTCCTTGCCTGGTTTTGTTAAATGTGCACTCTCTGTACTGGTTGGACATCTAGCTTTTCCAGTTGTTGGGTTTTCATAGCATTTGGTGGCTCAGAGATGGCACACTCTTCATCCTCAGGCATGTGGCTGAGGTGTCACATAATTATATAAATGTCACATAATTATATAAAAGACAGCTCAGAAGTCACCAAAAAGGATGACATATTTATAAAAAGTTGTTGAAAAATACCATCTTGATCGTTTCTAGTTTACTTCTGTTGAGGCTGAACCTCAGCCGAATGAGAAGCTGAGTCATTTGAAAATGCAAAGTTTCTTATTGTCTTTGGCCCCAGGTTTACAGCAGCAGAGATGAGGCTGGAAGTTAGCTTAACTCATCGCTTACACGAGGAATTTGTAATTCAAAAAGAAAACAACTGTACATCCATATTGTACTGTCACATGGTCACTTGGGTAGAATCACATCACACACCACTTTCTGTTTCATCTACAGCCACAGCTACGCTGCCAAAAGCAAGAGCTCCCCAGTGGTGAGATTACCAGCCTACTTGAGAGTGGAAGGCTCTAAGTTACATTTTCTGATGCACCGGAGTTCCTGGGTGCTTACAGCACCTTATCGTCCCTACACCCAGGGCCTGTTGGCTACTGCACTTCTGAGACCCAGAGATAGTTCTCCAATATCTGTCTTTAAGAAGCAGGAGTTCCAGGGAAGCAAAGGCTATGGAACCATGTGTGACCTATCCGATATTTCCTAGCTAAAGTGGTGCTTTTGCAAACCACTGTGGCAGTTCAGAGCACTCACAGTTGCCCTAGTGTTGATATCCAACGAGTTCAGCCCTGGAAAGAACAGCCCTATCTCTGCTGTCAGGATGGCTCTGGGTCTGCAATGTCCTGAGAGGCTCCTGGTGAGGCTCTTTGCATTTCTCAAGTGCCCAGCCTCTCTCATAGAGGGGAAACCATGACAAGAGCTATTCCTCTGCCACCACTGTACAGACAGCAGTACAGAAGCACCACTGAGGACATGTCCCTTTCTGCCCTCACCTGATCCTCCATTTCAAGCAGACTAGCACTGGATATTTGCTGATGTCCATGATGGGACCAATGCACTTCTCAAAACTTACTGTTCCCATGTATCATCAGCCCTCTCCTCATCCCACCAGCCTCACATTGTGCATTCCCTAACCACAGATCTACCAGAGAAGCCCAATTCTGTTCAGGACCTTCCCAGAAGCTGCTCACTGGGGTCTGCAGGGCTTGTGGTTCAATCTCCAAGTCTGTAAGGAAATTCACAGTCCAACTGTATCATTAAAAAACCAAGATAAGAGAGAGGAACTCTGCAGTTTCTCATGACAGAGCATCCTTGAAGCAATATGTTGCACACAGGGGATAAATCCCCGCTAAGAATCATGCTTGACCTGGTGACAGCTTCATATCCAATGCAGAAAACAAACCAAATCAAACTAACCCCATTCGTTGCACTGGCCCAGAACCCAATTACAATCAGCAAAGCAACAGCATTGATGGGAGAAAGAAAATCTGAAGACCGCAAATACTGCCAATGATATTTTAAATCTGACACTTAAAAATGAAAAGCAAAGACCTCAGCTTGCAGCTGCTGGAGAACATCTGCTGCTCTGTATCAAGCCACTATGGCATTGCCAGTGTCTAAGACCAAGCTGACTAATGAGTCCTTGCTAGTTCTATCTGGTTGCATGGGATGTGTATTGGGAGGAACAAAATTAATAGGACTTTCTGTAATAGGGCATGCTGCGAACTTCAGATAATGGCACACCTCCACAGAGGCAAAATAAGGCTTAAAATATGAACATTTTTTAATAACAGAGGGAATTCTTTGGAACCCAAGAAGAAAGGAGCCTAACTGGGGATAACAGATGTCTGTTCTTTTAGAGGATTTGGGATGGAAATCTCAAAAAGGAACAAAGAAATTGGGATAAACAATTTCTCCTTGATTCCTCCAGGGATCTGAAAAGACATGAAACCTTGTTCCTACCATCAGTTTTCTGTGTCTTTCTGCTCAATTATATTCTGTCTTTTAATAACATTCTTCCCTACCTCAGCTCTGAGAAAGCTATTCCTGATCTGCATAAAGACTGCAAAAGACTGAGCTTCAAAACCCAACATCATACTGATTTTATTTCACCTATGTCACAGCCCAGGCACTGAGGATGCCTCAGACCAACATGGAGTGTGCAAGCAAGTGTTAATGGTTCTGAACCTCACATCTTCTCCTTGCCTTCTATTAAATTTTGGCTACAATTTCAAAAAACAAGCAGACATTTAGGATTCAAACCCGATTAAATAAACCACACTTTTGTAATGGCATACCTCAGACAACATTAAAGCTAAATGGAGTCACATCAGACACTGTGAGGTTTTTTCTTGCCAAGACAGAACAAGGACAATTACATTATAGGCAAGCACCGCCAGACAACTCACAATAAAATTCCCAGGTATGTCTATTTATCTTGCGGTGGTTTTGTTCGCAGCCTGCTTACCCAGGTCTGAATTTTTCTCTGGCCTTTCCTTAGCACTTGTCACCATCCAGGTGTTTTACATAAATAAAGGTGCCCACACTGTTCTGTAAATTAGGAACTGTTAAAGGACAAGCAGGAGGCAGTAACATGCTGACAGTCATGTGGAAAGTGGGTGGCAGAGCCGAGCAGTAAGATGGAAGTGTGCTGTGTGTGATCACAAACCTCAGTGTGCTGGCAGAATGGGGAGCCCAGCATATTTTGGTTTTGTGAATGGCACTTATGGCTACAAAGTTTAGAAAGTGGAGGCAGGTAGGGAAAACCAGTGGCAGAACCCACGACCGAGAGCACAGGGCCACTCTGGCATAGGAGAAGCATCCCTGGACCCTCACATGGAACACACCATAGCCCCAAAGCACAGTGTCCCTCCTCATGAGAAATGTAACACAGGCAGCACCAAGGGCAAGCACCAGGTTCACAGAGGCAGTTGCTCCATTCAGAAAGAGAAATTTTCCTTCATGCAGAGATGAGTGGCATCCTCAGGATACCACACACACATACACACACACACACACACACACACAGAAAAAACCTCCTGTTACCACCATCCTGAGAAATTTCCTAGGCCCCACAAAGACACATCAGACCCCCTCATGATTTTGGAGCCTGGGACATTTTTCCTGTCCTGTGCTGCCTTGCAGCTGCAGGAGGGTTAATGGCTGAAACAAAGCAATGGTGCTGCACAGCACTGAAGCACGACATGACTCCCTTTCTTCAAAGCCCCTTCCCTCCTTGCTGCATCATCTCATGCCTGTGGCAGCTCTGCCACTGCCACCATGTATGGTTCTCCTGAAGGGATCTGGCTCCTTTCATGGCCCCGCAGGGACATGGGTACCTGAAGACATCCTGGCAGCAGCCCCAGGGCTCCTCACTGGCTGCAGGAGCGTGAAGAACCCACAGGTGCCAGCTATTCTGCAGACCACACTGTGCACAGCGTAGTCTTTTTGCCACCCTGCTGCGGGTGATGCCAGACCTCTTATGTCTGAGTGCAGGACACCCCCGCCAGACCCAAGGAGCACCCAGGTCTCTTATGTGTCCAGCCTAATTGTCAGATGATCCAAAGCGATGATGACACTTGGTTATTGTTATTCCATGCCTATTCTGCAGAAAGCCTGAGAGCATGCAGCTCAAAACAAACCACCCGCTCCCGCCCTGGGCACTTAACTGGCATCACAGCCCTATATTCCCAAAGACACGGAGGGCTGCCTTGCAGCTGTGAGCACTTGACACCCTGCCACCAGGCACAGGAGAAGGAACACAACGGAGATCCCACAGACAGACACCAGCTCCGCAGCACAACACAGGTCCCAACCACTGGTGGGAGTGAGCACAAAAGCCATCAGTACTCCGTATTAGCATTTTCCCTATCAAATCAAGGGACTTTCCTGCAGATACTAATCTACTTTAGCATTACTTAATTTGTTGCCTTTAATCATCGAGAGCAGCTGGTCATGTAAACATCCAAATCCATGAATTAACTGCTGGGTCCACACTGCTGGAGCCAGGCAGAGTCCTTTGGTATGGCCTCCACCTCCTGAACCTTCATGGCCTGTGCTGCATTCACAGATATCTACTTAAGTAACAAAAAGGGCTGCCATGGCCCTTACATTTTGATCAGTTCTTTATCAGGGAGTGTAGTGATAAGACAAGGGGTAACGGTTTCGAACTAATGGGTGGATTTAAATAAGATACTAGAAATTCTTTACTCTGAGGGTGATGAGGCATTGGAACAGGTTGCTCAGAGAAGTCTGTGGATGCCCCATTCCTGGTAATGTTCAAGGCCAGGTTGGCTGGGGCTTTGAGAAACCTGGTCTAGTTGATGGTGTCCCTATCTATGGCAGGGGAGTAGAAGTGGATGATCTTTAAGGTCCCTTCCAACCCAAACCGTTCTATGATTCTATAATAAGGAAACAATTTAACTGTTTCACTGCTTTCTGCGCATAAACATCAAGGACGCCAGACACAAGAACAGCTCTTCTCCCTGTCAGGCACAACACAGTGATGGCTGTACAGGCTGTGCTGGGGCACCAAGGGAAAGGGAGGATTTCAGGGACTGCCCGGACAGAACAAACAAAGTCAGGACATTGTTTGCAACTGGATCTCACCTACAAACAGGAAGGGTGTCTTTTCTCAGCACTGCACTAACAGTGGCCCGCAGCCCCAGCCCTGGGAGACTCCGCGATGTGTGTAAAACCAGTTAGCTGGCTTCCTCCAGCAGACGATGGGAAGAGAAGAGTGGTCACTGTTCGGGCTGATAACAACACCGTGGAGCTGGAGCAGACTGTTAAAAGGTCCCAGACACAGCTTCAGCTGCCCCCTCAGACTGTGAAACGATTACCAACCTGACCTACTCAGAGCAGTTTCAGCCCATAACTACCCAATACATGAAAACAAGAAGTATGACTGCTGTGGACAGAGCAAAGCCATGCCGTCACCACAGACGAAGTGCACTAACTCCAACTGACTCACAGGGGCACTGTCAGCATAAGTATTTTGAGAGGTGCTAGCTCTTTTAATAAAGGAAGGTCAAGCACATTTGGTTTCATATGGAAACAGTGGGTATTTTTAAGACTTTCCAGATTTTGAAGCAAATTTGATTTGGGGATGGCCCAGGTGAAAATCTCAGGGTGGGTTCAGGATGCGCACAGACACGGGAGGGTACCCACGCACATCTGTGCTGCCCCTCCAGCTCTCCATTTCGGCCTGTCTGCCCTGGTCGTCACTGGGGAAGCTGCCTCCTCCCAGGCGTGGGGCAGAGCAAGGGGCTATTGTGCCTCTATGTCTCCCCATACCCATTGCTAACCTCCCACAAACACATGCAAAAAGCAGGCATGAGAACTTACAGCAAATCCTCAAAGCAGAGGAAGTTTTCTTGCCTCCTGCAGTTACCTGTAATGGCAGTCTATGGATACAGATTGTCAACGCATCTTTAGCACGTCACATCCCCAAACTTTGCCATTGCCAAACTTTGTGCTAGTTGGCTGCCCTGGGTAAAAAGCCACCTCCCTCTCAGTGCTGCTGCAATAACTGCTAATGAAGGGCAGCTGCCTTCAGAAATGGATCAGGTTGTTTTCAGCTGCTGGCAACACACTCTGAAGCTTCACAATAGTGCTCCCCAGGCTGAAAATCCTGACAAACCTTTCAGTTTATTTTCCCTTCCACAGCCACTGCTGCTGCAGCAGCAAAACAGCTGCCTTGAATTTCTCTCTTTGTCTGCTCAATAGCACCCTGGTGGTATTGGTGCTGCCGGCGAGAAGGATATGCCTTCCACCACGCTCCACCATCGTTTCCCCCCATCTAAAAAGGGACTGTGGCCATCACCACTGCTGGCATAAGGTGAGAAACAGGCCCAGGGTCATCCTCCGACATAGGCCAGCAGCGCTCAGCCCAACTGACAGGCACGGGGATGCGGCATGTGGATGGGAGAAGGCGAGGGACTACCAGAGCTCTGCACAGGATGGGCTTGGTGGAGCAATAGGAGGAGCTGAAGGCATTTTGAAAGGCTGTGATGTGATGCTGAAGCTGCAAAGAGCAGTCCTGGGGATGCCAGAGGCACTGAGCATCCCAGGGATCCCTGCACGCAGAGCCTTTGTGCAGCAAAGCAAGGGGCTGGGGGCTCTGTGCTGGCAGTGGTAAGATCACTGTGCTGTGCAGGGACACCTCAGGGACATGCTAAGGGCCCTGGTTCTCTGCGTGACTCTACAGAGGCATCACTGCCCAGAGGGCCCCCTTGGCTCTTTTGGGTGCATCTCCTGGGCACCACAATGGGAATGGTGGTATTCAGTCAATTCAAAATTGATTTTAAAAGTCAGGTTGGCTTTAAGAAGCTGATCCAGTTCCCCTCCCTGAGAGGAACAGATTTATTCCCACGCAGGCTGAGGAAGTTACTAGCAGATTTGTTCTGGGTAACCCAGTGAGACCGGAGACCAGGCTTGGGCCACAGCCACATCTCCCTGCCTGCACCAGGCTGGTACAGGGCCTAGCTTGGTCCTTCCACTGCAGGGAGTTGGGGAAGAGATACCGAGTCACCCTCTTGCTTTTCTTCTGTCTTAGACCTTGTGTCAAAGAGGATGGAGACCACCATCTTTCCAGCCAGAAGCAACAGACAGGACTGTCACTGGGGCTGGGGTTTAGCTATTATGTGCCCTCATATCACCTCCCCTCGCCACCGCTCTTGTAGGCTCAGGAGGCAGACAGCATGTCAGTCAAGGACTCTATTATCATCCCTTCCCACTCCATCTAATGGCTTCTCTTTACACCTACAGATCACAAACATTTGGGTTTGTTTTTATATTAGCGTGTGTGCCATCTGGCAAAATGAAATACGCTTCTCATGAGTATCTGTACAAGGCAGAGCTACAAAACGCAGCTGGTTGTAACAGTGTGGTGGGAATCAAGGGAAGGAGGCAAAGAAGCTGGTGCTGCAGCCAGAGCCATCCCCCAGGCTTTGCATCCTGTATGGAACAGGCATTGAAAAAAAATGCAAAAAGAGGCAGTGCTGGGAAGCCAGGGGATCAGTGACCCTCTCACTGTGATTGAGTGCTCTCTGATACATAACCACACTTGTCCTGCTTCTTTGCATTTTCCTATAGACTTAACTGGTTTTAGAATACATTTAGGACGGAAAATGGAATTGTCTCTTCCCAGTCTTGTCTGTAGTCTAAACCAGACTCCTGAGAGAAGCAGCTTTGAACACCCTAATGGAAATCTCACTTTTTCCCAAGTTACTTCTTGTAGTCCCTTGGGCCCTATACAAAGGCTTCATAATAGCACAATCATCACTGTCCTTTTAGTTGAAGGAGTTTTACAGAGGACCTCACAGAGCCTATTTGCAGATGCTTTCCCTGGAGATTCCCACCTCTGGATGAGCGCAGGTCCCTCCCTCCAGCCACCAACTACAGCACCCACAGACGGGTCCTTGTGCACCCAGCCAGGGCACTATTGGGAGCTCCTACTCAGCAAGGAGTCACACGGAAAACTACTGCAGCACCAGCTCAGTACAAAAACTTAAGGAAGGGGAAGGTGATATTTATTTTAACCTAAAACTGATTTCTCTAATGTGTCAGTCACATCAGCATACCTACAAACTCATGCTCGTGCATTCACCAAAAGGTAGATGTCCATGTGATGTGGTCAGGGTCACTGTGTGTGACACAGTGATAAGGGACACCCACTAGCCAGTCCTAATGACAGCTCTGGCATTCCTCCTCATTGACAGCAAAGAATGGGGGTTCGGACACATTTTTCACATGCTTTAGGAGACAACGGTTATTAAGGGCTGATCTTTATCTCAGCATCTTGCTTACTCACCCCCCATAAACCCTAGGAATGCTGCTGCCTGTTGTATCCTTTCCCTCATTTTGGGCACCTTATCTAAGCCTTTCTCTTGGAACCACAGGAAACGCAATGGCACATCACGGTGTAATCTTGCTCCCATTATCAGGGAACAGGCCTTCTAATGATGAACCATCTGTGCTGCAGCCTTATCACAGCACAGGCCTCCCTCTCCTGACACAAACCACACAACCCATGGTGTTTACCCATTTGTTTGCTATTGGTTGTCTCTTTGGTCACCAGCACAGACCATCCCTGCATCCCTTGCTCTAGTGTTCCTGCTGGTCTTTGCGCAAACACTTTTCCATTCACACTCCATCTACACCAACCTTAATATTTCCATTACAAACCTCTACAATCACTTCCACCAACGGCAGGCTTTCTGTTGTAAATCACATGAACACTGATAGTAAATGTTAAGCGTAAGCCAGGCAGGCTAGCTCTGACTGCTAGTAACAGGCTGGTTCACATTTAATGGTTTTTTATGCCAATGTGGATAAATGGCTTCTCCAGACAGCTGGCTTATGAGCTTCTCAAAATGAAGGTACCTCCAACCATAGGAACATGAGCAGCCCTCAGGCCATCTTCCCACACGTGCCTGGGGCAAAGCCACAGCGCAGCAGGCAAAAATGTGAAGGTCTGCAAGGAGCATGTGTCCGTGTCCATGTGTGCATCCAGAGCACCCAATAAGAGGTCAAAGGGACCAGAGAAGAGATAGAGCTGCAAGCTCTGGGCTGTGCCTCAGCTACCTCATTCGTCCTCATCTGTGCTACAGGAGCTCAAACACTCCAGAAGTCAGCAGCTTACATTCCACCTCTTGGAAAATTAATTGGTGAAACAAAACTATTAGTAACAAAATAAGAGCCTTATCGCTGTGGCTGGGGAATTTGTTCTTATCATACATTAGCCCAATGTCAGAAACGTAACTGATCAATCATTAGAAGTTACCAGAGTTGCACACTGTGTGGGGTGGGTGGCTTTACGGAGTGCAAGAGATTTGAGAGCTGTCACAAAGTGTGGACAGCTCCCAATCTTCATTCATCATTCAATTAATGCTGGAGAAAGCCCATGAAAGAAACAAGTGAACTCTCCAGCCACACTCTACTGTTCCAAAAATTAAACACTGCCTTTCAGTGTTTACCCCTGGAGGATCCCGGAGCACTGAGTGCTATGCAGCTTAGTGATAAAGAACTGCCTGAAAACCATGCTAAGGAATGGTGATTTCCCACCCAAATCCTTCAAGGGAAATATTAAGGCATGGAGAGGTGAAAAAAGGGTACATTTGTTTGCAGGAGAGAGTCCCTCCACGGTGGCAGGCACAGCTCCCAGTCCTGATTCACAGCCTTGCACCAACAGGGCTCCTCATCCCCCTGCTTCAGCGATTACCCAAAACTGACATTATTCTCCCAAAACTTTCAGTGTTACTGAAATTTACTTTCCACCTCACTGAGCAGAGGAGAGGCTGTATGACTGGGCAGTCCAGACTCCTTGGACAATGCCAACAAGCAGAACTGAAAGTCGGTAACTCCCACCTGGTACTTGTTAAACTCCAGAAAAGCTGAGCTGGAAGAGTTCCCAGGAAGACCAAGTATCACCTTTGCTATGCACTCCAGCTGCACATTTGAGACTCCCCAATATTACTCCTCCACCAGCCTCCTGTAGTAAATCAGAGGGCTGCTCATCTGAGTTCAGTAACCTATCCCAAGTGCTGCTGCATTCACATGGAAGTTCTACAGAGGGAACGCATGCAGTGCATCTAAGACATGAATGTGACATGGGTGAAAAAATCTGTTCTAGCTACAACAGAGAACCAAAGTACCAAAGACAGCAAATACAAGCACTAGCTCAACAGGGATGTTTTGGGATCACTTCATTTGCTGGCACCCAGACACCAGGCTGGCCACTGGGCCCTCAGCAATGCAGTGCTTACAGGTACCTCAAGGCAGCTCCCATGCCTGGGACTTCATCTGACTCAAGGCTGAGTAGGTCTGAAGGCTGCCAGCAAATGGGAAATATCAAGTCAGCTCAAACAGCTTGCCCTGGAGCAAGGGAATGGCAGGTCCCAAAGGGAGCTGCTTGTTGTCACCTTCCTCTCATGCCTCACTCAGTGTAAGCCTGAGGGAATTGCCCTCACCTCCCAAAGGACACAGGGAGCCTCTCGTATAGCATGAGATGACTCTGGTTTGCAGTTCCCAGGGTTAGGGAGTTTGAGCAGCCTGCTATTGGTTCAAGCTAGCAAACATGTCACATCTTCCCTTGCAATGACCAGGGCCTTGTAGGTCAGAACCAACCCTCTGGAACTGCTTTTCCTGGATATTTGGTAACCACTACAGAACACAGAGCAAATCTATAACTCACCATCTGGATGATGTACCACTGACTAAACAGTGCACAGATTGCAATAATGAGTGTCTTCGATTCTGCACCTTGAGTGTGCACTGATGTCCACGATCCAGGGTCCATTAGAAACACCAAACTGTTTCATTAACCGAGGTACATCAGGGTCACAGAGAGCTGTAGTGCAAACTGTGTGACAGTAAGGGATGTGCTGAGGAACTTCCCCAGAGTTGTACAGGCAGTGACAATGATGAAACCTTGAATGGACGTGACAGCTTTAGAGCTGACACCAGTTGTCCATCACTCACCCACATGAAGCCTGTGAAGGCACAAACAAGAATGATTCCTCACAAACTCATGCCTGCTGTAAAGAAAAAAGGCTGCAGACAAAGTCAGGTATGTCTAGCTGTCCGCTTTCTGGGAGGTGCCTTAGTCATTCAAAGACTCCTGCATGAATTTGTGATTGTTACCCTTCCTCACAAAAACAGTATGTCATGTCAAGTCACAAACCAAATAAGCAAATAAATGGCTACATAACTATCCCACATAGTATAGATTTGGATCCAGAGCTGGTTTTGATCTTCCTGCAAAAAGGAGGAGCACAGCCTGGGTGACAGATGAAGGTGAGTTTCATGCAGCACCCAGACCTCTCCACAAACGCCAGGTGCCACCTCTTCCTTGAGGAAGGAGTAAAAGCAGGGACAAGTGGCTGGGAAGGCCTCCAAAAGGCAGCACCGTCTGTCATCAGCCCTCACGCAGACCCAGTGAGCTGCAGGGTCTGACAGTCAGAGAAGTCTCCTGCCAGCTCCCAGCCCAAGCACAGCTCCTCTGCAGGAAGTTTCTTATTTATTATTGCTCCTTGCCCGAGCACAAGGGAAGCAGAGCAAACTCCCTAAAATCATGAGGCACTATCACAGCCAGACAAACACCTCCAGGAACATGTTTCTCTGCTGTCCTTATAAATTCTCCTGACTTTATATATGGAGCACAAAGTTAGAAAAGTGGATATTCAGATGGTCTTCCATTTCATTTGCATAGCAAATGAATCTGTCCTGCACTTCAGCAGGGACAGAAAGGAGCTCAGCTTTCACACTGGAGTTTTACTTATGCAAAATTTCTTAAATTATTAGTAGCCCATTTTTTCCAACTCTAAGAAGCACACTATATCTACAGAATTTCTTTTACCCAAGCAGGCAGCCTGCGTACAACTGGTCCTGCTGTACCTGCAGCTCTGCTGACCAATGCCCTGGAGATGAAGCAGAAGATGCAGGGTGGCAGGGAAGTCCCCCAGCTGTGCTACCATCAGGCTTTTGCTTATGTTCACAACACTCACAGCCCACGCACAGCAGGACTCCCTGAATGCATTTATGCTTTTCCTACAATCTGGAAAATGATGTCACCAAGTAAATGTAGTGCCTCATACAGTCAGGCAAACATCTGGAAGACAATCATCTACCAGGGCTTGGCCTCTTCAACCATGCCTGGCACACCACTGGAGGAGAAGCCCTGGCAGAGCATCACAGTATCCATCTTTCATAAGGGGTTTTTATCAGGATTCTTCTGTTGTTTGAGAAGAAGAAACACAGGCAAATCTTAGGAAACATAAACCTCATTCATAATATAGGAAAACATGCAATGTAAGTCCTAAGAACTTAATTGCTGAAGCAACCCCAACCACACACTGCCAGACACTTGGCAAACCACGTTTCACCTCATCCACAATCAGCTTTTGACAGCAGGCATACAGGGCATTTACAAAGAAGGTATAACAAAGCTCATTTGTGCTTTAAAAGATGCACAACGGTGACTATTGGTTAACTGAAAAACCTATGCTGGGAAGTTGATGATCCAAACTCAGGTAAAAATCAGCGTTTCCAGGGGATCCCCATCCTCATCCAACAATTACATTTTTCAGCTGCATGTTTGCACCACCAGTTTCAGGGTTAATTCTCAGCTGGGAATGCTCCCCTTGTCATCTTCACATGCCCCCTCCAGCCATGCCCACTTTTGGGAAGACCTGCAGCTCTGTCTGTATAGGTAAGGAAATGTCTCTTACATTTTGCAGGGTATCTTGATACTGTGGCAGTGATGAGAGCTGTGACTCAGAGTGGTACGGGGACAACCCTTTCCTCAGAGTCCTCAGGTCACCCGTGCTGGACTGCTGCAAAGACAATGACAGAAAAGAGGAAGGTCCATATTAATGAGAAGAAGGAAAGTTGTGCCCCTCTTGCTGTATTGGCTTTTCCCATGACCACTTCTGTCCCGTCACCTGTTCCTGTTACTTCTGCCTGCAACAGCAGTGATAGTTAACACTGTAATAAAATGCTTTTTCCATGTCCACACACAAAGAAAACATTTGCAAGCAGCTGGAGATGAACTATTCAGGGTCTACTCCATCAACTGATACAGCATGGAGGCATTTGCATTTTACCTAAGTTCCTACATGTTCATAAAAACACTTGTTTAGGTGCAAATGAAAAAAAAAAAAAAAAAAAATTTAAGACTTCAGATTAAATCAAAATCAGCAAAATAAATCCACCAGAAGAAATTTTCTAGATTTTTGTTTTTGAAACATCACAGGATATTCCAACCACCTCCACGAAGAAAGCAATGAGAGTTTATTAAAAAAAAAAAAAAGCTCGCAAAATGTGTGTGGCAGGAATGGTTTCTTATTTGGTTATAAATTTGCATGCACTCACAGATCTTAAACAAAGTCAAATAAATAAAGGTAGTCTGTATGACCCAAGAAACCTGATAAATGCAATCAATAGTCTCTGTTCAAAGGAAGAAGCAGCACTGGGTGTCAAGAGTGCTGAATAATCTCCCTGGGACAAAGTTTCTGCCTCATGTTATTAGTTTCTCTCAGATTCTGAAATGAGATGGTCCTAAAATAAGTAGAGTTTCTCATTTATAAAAGTACACCCATAAAAAGCCAATACACAAGTAGGCAAAATCAAAGGTCTGGGAGAAGATTATATCTTTTTATTATCCATAAACATCCTTATTAACTTTTCATATTTTTAAGAGTATCAAGCAGTGCACTGTCCTCTATTTTAAAGCTATAAAATCATGACCTTTTAGATTTTTATGCTCCATTAAGACTTTTGACTTGCATTTGCTGCAGAAATGATGTTTTCTACTTCAAAAGAACCAAAGAAAAGCCACTGGTGCAATAAAATTTAACAGGAAATCTCATAAATCAGCTCAACTGCATAGAAAAACCCATCAGTAACCCCAGAGGCCTGACCATAACTGAGACTCTGAGGACTGTGTGTGTGCATAGATCTCTGGAAATAAGGAAAGATCATTTCCATTGCTTGCTCCCATTTAACAGAGAAGAATTGGTGCATTCAGAGTGGATACATCATTTTCTATCAGTGTCAGAAATATTTTCTTGTAGCTACATGGCCTGTTTTAGGACATGTTCAGCTTCAGTTTTATTTCAAAATGTTGTTTTCTTAGGTTAAAACATCTAGTGTGACCCAGTGCTTTCACAACTATTCCAGTGCACTCACCCTATCAACTTTCCTTTTACAAGCTGTGAAGAGAAGGGCAGTTTTCAAGAAAGCCATCAGGAGAAATGGATGCTAGTCCTGTATCACCCAGTCTCCTGGAAACTATTGTGCTTCACATGGAATCAAGTGATAACAAATAACATCAGCATATTGGATGTCTGGGATTCCCTTGAATTTCCAAGGTGGCATCAGAGAACATTGTGACCTATATTTTTTTTTGCATTGCACAATAGACAGAGACAGAAAAACCTGAAGAAGAGATCTCCTTTTGAAGTTAACAAAGTGACTGCTGCAACACTGAGTTTTCTCCACCATGCCTGAGAGGTATACATTTTGAAAAGAAGGTTAGCAGGTCACAAAGGAAGATGATGAGAAGGCTCCAAGTTTACTCATTTTGTCTCAGGCATGTAATATGTAGGGGTCTCTTGGTGGTTACCCTGAAAGGATTTTACCTTGGCTGGCTGTGCTTCCACTGTCCTGCTGTATGCAACCTCTCCTTTGCTACTGTATGTGCATGGGGGGGCAGCAACCTCCTGGAGACATCCCAACATTCTGCTACCCACTCCTTTCGTTTGTCAGCTCAGGAGCTCATGCACCCTTCCCTGAGATCTGTGATGAATGGGCACTTGCATGGGCAAGAGAAAAGCAGAATAAAAGCAGAGTGAAAATGTGAGGTGGTATATTTGTGTTGAAGACCCCAGATGTCACCAATCTCCCTGATGTCTCTGGTCCAGAAGGACGTGCGCTGCCTTGCCAGTGTTTAGCAGCTCTGGATTGCACAGGCTTTTGCAGACTGCACCAAGACTTTCAAGATGCCACTTGCTTATGGGGCACCAGGCATGCCGAAAGAGGCATGAGAAAGAGGGATTTGGTGGATGTTTGTTTGCCTCTCAGAAACTTGTTCTCTTGCCCCCAAATCTGGATGGGTTGGTCTATATTAGACATAGCATGTGCTTCATCACACTACAGTTTGTCCTCAGAGAAAGTCAAAGCAGCTCACCCACTAAAGGAAGTATGGTGACCAGACCTATGCCTGGTACACTCATACAAGTTGATTTAACTTAACTGCCCTATGCTCCTGCCTGAAGCAAGAATCTGCATTAATTTCAATTTGGCTTAAATTGGTTGAAATTGTGTTGGTAAATACACAGATACAGTCAAAACTCTGCTCTAACAAGTGATTATAATGGATTAGTCCTATTGGCTTTTTTTAAGCAAATCTCATTTAAGACTTGCGTGTGACAAAACTATTGTTAGGTTGTTTCAGTAACTGCCTATTATGAATCTGACCTAATGCATTCAATTTGATGGAAAGATTCCTACTGAGTTCAGTGAACATCAAAACAAGCTCTTAATTAAAGAAAAGAAAGGGGAAAAAAAAGTACCTAAGAAATAAAAATGTGAAATGGAGATCTATCCAGAAGAGGAATGAGATATTTGGGGCATGGGGTGTATTTGGCAGGGCAAGAAGAAACAAGAATCTTCCTCTGCCACTATTTATAATGCATTCGTTTTGGAGATGGCCAAAGAAACACTGTCAGCCATAAAGCCAGTCTCTTCCACGAGCTCTCCACCGAATGCAATTCTCCTTCTATATTTTCTACAATTTGTTTCAAAATGTATCTTGCTCCAATTATGTTTTACGACAGCCTACCAATCACATTTCTGGACTATTTATTTCCTTCACACTAAAACCAAATGTGTATTACTTCACCATAGAAGGAAAACTGCTTTTTCTTCCTTTTTTTAAATTAAAACGGTGCAGTGACACGTATTTATCAGACCTCCCTTAACATCTATGCGTTCATTGGGCTTTGCCAGCAGTGTTAGAGCTAACCAGGAAAAGAAAGTGGATCCCTCATTAAAAAGCAATATGACTAATGATGCATCAGAATGAGTAGCCGGTCCTCCACTTAAACCTAAATTAAAAATCCTGGTATTTGCATTGTCAGTTCACTCACAAAATGAAATCTCTTATTACCTTACCCAATTTTCATTACCGAGATGTAAGTGGCTCCCAAATTGCTTTTCTAGTCAGGATAGAATTTTAAAAGTACAATCCCTGATCATCTCTGTTCATCATCATTGCTGGAGATTATCTCAATTAATGGGCAACATGTCTATAATAAATTCTCCTTCAGGTAAAATCACTTCACATTTCTTGAGTTTCAAGGAATTTATCAGCAAAATCATTTTCATCTGAACTGAAACTCCATTGGAGAGTGTTGCTTCAATTGAACTTGTATTGGGAATGCTTTCTAAACTAAGGAACTGAGAGAGAGGAAGGGACGCAGAAAAGGAGACCGAGAAGGAGCTCAAAGACACACAGACAGTCTTTACTTAACCTGATCAAATTTACAACTTGCATAACCTGAAATACACCTGTCCCAAGCAAACGCCAACAACTGGCCACTGACTACTCCAGAGCAGCTCTTGCTCTTTGACTTTTTTTTTTCCAAACACTAGATTCATTGAAATGGTGGGGAAAAAATAAAAAATAAAAAGGAAAAAGAAAGGAAATGGAGAAAAAGCATCTTCTCACTTGGTACAAAAGTTAAGAACTCCCCTAGGTCTAACTCGACATCATTCTGCATGGTGTTGCCTCCCTTTACCAGTCCATGAGCACAGGGACATCCCTGCAGAGCCAATGCCTTTGCCTTCAGAACAAACCTGCGCTACCCAATACCAATGCTGACAGCTCCACAGTGGTCCTTCAGACACAGTAACTCTTCATTATCTGGAAATGACATGACATTTATTGCTAAATTTTTCAACTAGGCAGAACTTGAAGTGACCCCAGAAGATACTGTTCTTGGACCAAAGCCCAAGATTTTTATCAGCCCTGTTATGAAAGAAATGGACCTCAACATGGCCCTTCTGTCAGGGAAAGGAGTTTTGCTTACTCGTATCAATGAGAAAAGAATAGGACCATCTAATCAGGTTTTTAGCAAAAATAGACTGCAAATCCAACTTCTTCTCTATCTGAAAACAGATGCAACTTGATTATTAACATGAGTGCAAAGTGGTAAGTATTTTCATAATAAATAATGTATTATTTTAAATATTTCAGATAGAAATTAAAGTCTTGGTGCTTACCAAAGCCTAAGTATTTTTAAAAATCAGCAAACACTTGTTACTATCAAAGCTTTCTATCCTGCCAGCAGGCAGAAGAAATGGTGGCCTCTGACTTTTTGACCTGATGTGCTGAGTGATTCAATTTGAAAATAACACAAATAACACAAGAAGATGGATGGTGTTTGTGGTATTTTAAGGTCAAAGTACTACAAAGAAACATTTATTTTTCTTTCTGTTCTGTCCAGTGAAGTCAGATCAATGCTATGGCCATGTTGAACCAACTGTGAAGATAAAGTTTTGAAAACTTATGGACAAGTTAGACAAATTATCTTTTCTGGTACCCTTTGGTGTTACTTCTGCTGGGAGAAAAAAAAAGACAAGGATTTAATTCTGAAACACTTTGATGTAACAAAATGGACCATTCTTAACAGAAATTAAAGACAGACAGACTGAAATTTACTTGATACATATTTCTCAGCATTTATGAAAGAGATTAGAAAAAACAAACAAACAAACAAAAAGAACAATTTCAGTTAGAATTACGTGCTGAAGTGACTGAGGAGAATTAAAAAGAGACACTGTCAGCTTCCAGTAATTCATGAATTAGCATTCAAAACAGAACTGTTACATAAGTAGTCTTTAATTGAAAACCCTGTTTCCTCCTTTCACATAAATTGTAATAGCTGAAGGCTGAACAGAGGTTAAAAAACAAAAATTAATCATAAATGATCAGTTTGACCCTCTGCCCTGGGGAAATATTAAAGCCTTTACAGAGGGTCACAGCTGCCCTCTTCCCCACAGCTGCCCTGGTGGCACCTGAGGACTACATCTCAGCACCTGAGATGCTGCTCTCTTCAGTTCTTTGTAACTGATTTTAACCTCCTGCTTTGTGAAAGCTTCCTCTCCTGGTCCACATGCCATTAAAAAAAAAAAAAACCAACAACCAAGCACCAGTTCGAAGTCCAGGAGTCCTACAAAGCCCCTTTTTGTTTACCTCTGGGGAGTCTCTTTATAAAGGGATGGAAAAAATGTGTTGAGAATGAAAAGGAGAATCAAGCATATATGAGTCACTGACAGCAGACTTCCCAGAGGACTGTCATTTTGGAGGCTCTATAATCATCAGTTTCATTTTTCTACAACACAGACCCACTGGCACTAAGCTCAAGAGACAGTAAATTACACACCGCACCACTTAAATGTGTTAATATTATATCTGCTATTCCACATAACTTTAGAAGAAATTACGCATTTTAACATGAAATGCAACTGTATGGAAAGGAATACTGTGAGGAACTCAATATTGGCAATAGAAGGTAACCTTATTGGCACCAGTCAGGAAGATTTTATTTGGACAAATGACTATACCACACCATCACCCAGCCCTCAGAGAGACAAGCAATTTCCATTTTTTTCTGGCTACTCCAGCCTTTTAAAAAACACAGGATTTCCTTTAGCTGTGATTTAAATATCAAGGTGAACCTGGTACTTACCAACAGGGCAAGGGCATCCCATCCTGACCATGTAAGCCCATAACGATTTGGGCTTTAGATTTAGTAATTTAGATTTGGGTAATTCTCTATATGAATAAAAATTTCATTCTTACTTTATACTCTAGTTTTACCTCACAAGTCTTGGATGGTAGACAGAAAACTCTGCTGAGACCTTGACATTTGATTATATATATTTGTGAAGAGAAAAAGAAGGAAGGTTTTATTTCAGTCCACCAAGTCAGGCTGCCTTCATTGTTACAAACTTCTGTACTGCCCATTACCTGAATTACTTGCTGGTCACTGAAACGTAAATTCTTAAACTTACAAGCAAATTTTTCTAAACCATAATTGTTCTAGTAATTGAAACTGCCTCAGTTTTGACACTCAACAACCCGTTGTTTGCAACTGGGTAATTAAATGGAAGGTTTAACTTAAATTCTTTTCCTGTTATTTCTCCAGCAATTTAGCTAAAAGTAGCAACTTCTCTTCAGGTAGGTAAATGGCTTTGATTTGAAGTTGGTCAAAACTCAGATATTACTAAGCGATGTCTTTGGCACAAGCACAGGGTGGAAATTAAAAATAATTAGGGGCATATTTAGTACATTCAGACGATTAAAAAATGGAAATCGCCAACATTAGCATGTGAAAGAACAAGCAATCAGAGCCCAAATCAACCAGCAGCAATATTAAAAAGTAGCCCCCAGATCCAAGAAGCTGTTAGTGGATGCATTAGCTCTGTACCTTACTGAAATCTTGTGGCAAGCTGTTGCAGTCAGCCAGCTAGAAGGGAAGAGAAGAACACTATACATTTAGAAAAAAAAAAAAAAACAGAAAAAAAGTTCTTTTATCATCTTAGAAAAAACTCTTATCTTTCCCACCGATGAACAAAATAAGCTGGTCTTACACTCAGCTCTTGACAAGATACAATTATTATTTGAATTCCACTTCCTTTAATCATATTAATAGCTTAACTCTTGCAGAACCAATTACTATCAACACAAACATTAACAACTTACTATCCTGATTTAGAGCATGGTGACCCTAACAAACAACTGAAAAAGTCTAATTACCATGCACTTTGTCACAGCTAGATATTTTACCAGACCCACAGAGTTCAGTGGCACTATCAGAACACACCGCTCTGTCAGAACGATCTGCCCCAAGATATCCTTAGTATGTCCAGCAGAATGTCAATATTTTGGCAAGGTAAAGCAAAGCAGAAATACATCTCGAATAATGTGAAGCAGGTGCTGCAAAGAACTTGCCTTGTACAGCGTTCACATAGGCAATGGCCCTAGTTTCTTGTGACCTCAGAACCATATGCGAGTGGCCCTTTCAGGCAGCCTTGTGCCCCAGTGAACATCCCCTACCACACGACCTTGCACAAAGATTTCCTCCTTATCTCATTAATCCCTGTTTTAGGGCTTCATGCACCAAGAAGCTGAAGAATGGGCAATCTCAATGTACGAAGCAAGCAAATAATTGAATTAAGGTTCAGTAATTGTAGTTATCACAAGACATATTCAAGCAAAAATAAGCTCAGCAAAGCACATATCTGATTTTAAGTATACATGAAGAGTCGCATTAGTTTCAACAGCATTTAGCTTGAAAGCTGGGAATTACACATGAGAATGCAATAAAAAATAAACTTATTTGATTTTGAAAGAACTCTTCAAATAAGGAAAAAAAAAATAATGGATGAGGTTAAAGGTATTTAACATCTTCCATGTCATGTAAAATATGAACTTTCTGTAACAGGAGAGATTAAATTCCTTTACACTGGTTCATATCCCCATTGTACAGACAGTGCAGCCAGGGTTCATTCCTTAGACTGGTTACAAAGGCTTTAGAGGACGATGGTCTCCCAAGACACCTGCTCTCCCAATTCCCTCTCCAGTACTCAGCCAGCAGGTCACAAGCACAATCTCAGCCAGTTTCATCAGTAAAGCCATCTTCAGTTGTTCAGGTGGAACTGGAAATCATACGACCCTGAGAATGAGATGCACAGCCCTTGTACAGCAGCAGTACAGGGATAGATGCATTTGGACGTTGTGTCATGACTGGATTACAGCCATTCACAAACACAACACAAGAACAAGCATCCCCATTTCTGCCTGTGCTTTGACTTTCCCCTCATATCATGAGCTGCATTCATGAGAGCTGGAGGGGCAAAGCAGATTTCATCTTGTTTTCAGGGGAACTATCACTTTGGGAAAGATCTAATAAATATCAGGAGACGGTCAGTAAGCAGTTTAGCAGATATTACCATGTAAAACCTCTCTCAGAAAAATATTTTTATTAGTATCTCAGTGGGGTACAGCAATAAAAGCAGTGCACATTTCAAACCCCTCCATTCTCTGTAGCAACTGAGGTAGGGAACTTTACCACTTTGTTAATACTCGAAAGTGTCTGTATTTTTTTTCTCTTGTTTTAGATCAACAGAGAAAGTTCAAACCTGTAACTCACGGGAGACTCAGAAAATCTGCTCAAACCAAATTGCACTATATAATTATAATCACACAACTGGCAGGCTTCGCTCAAGAGAGGATATGGGCTGGCACAGCTGACATTTGAGCGCCACAGCCTATAACCCAAACAGAAATGCAGCTCAATAGTTAACAAAGCCAAATGGAGCTGTAAGCATTGACATTCAGTGTAGCCTATGTAGTCTGGTCCATGGCTTCTATGCCACAGTTTAGGAGTTGCAGACTAATGGAGCCCATCCATGGCTCATTAGCACCAAAATTAGTCTCTTCATTAGGAATGTCAATGGAGAAGCTAAGACATGCTGCCCCAGTTCCACCAGCAAAGTAGATGTAAAGGTGGATGTAGTATTAAGCACACGAATGAACTCACTGGCCCTTCTGCTGGAGTCACTTTTCATTTTCTTCTGTCAATTGCACTCCAGGCAACAGGCCATAGGGAACCACTGCACCTCCTCCCAAAAGCTCAGCAGCAGCATGGCCGCTGGGGCTGCCTTCAAGGCACTCCCCACATTTGGGAGCTGGGAAGGAGGAAAGCCCTTCTCAGAGAGACTGATCACCAAGACTCTGTGTACTTTGAACCTCTCTACATGTTACAAAGACACAAAATGCTGCTTCTTCACAGCCTGATCTAATTGCAATTAAAAGCTTTTTCCCTGATCCTGTCCTCATATACAGAAAAAAAAGTGGAATGTAGTGAAATTATTACATAGCTGGTTAAGCATAGGATATGACTAATCCCACGATTTCACAGCTGGAGGTTAAACTGAGCCTCATTAAACCCAATGTTCTTGCTTACCCATAACAGAAACAAATGGGGCATGGCAGAGCTTTGTATGTGTGTGTCTCTCTTACTCACACTCTTTACACAGAAATTCAGCTCCAGTCCTTTGAAAAATTTTAGTTAAGCTGCAAGAAATTATAGGCTGCTCTCAAACTCCTAAGATTCAATAAACACTTCTGGATTCTGAACTTCTTGAATTTTATTTCCTAATTTTTGGGGGGAACTTTATTTATATGTACCAGGTGACATTATCAAAAAATCCCAGAATACACAGTACACCATCCAGCTTTCATTACAAGTTGCAAAAGTTCGTTTCTGTCACCGATCCTGCTTTTTTAGATGTACTCTTACCCATGAATGGGAGGTGAATACCAAGAGAATATTTATTTTAGTAGGTAGCAGCCCAATAGTCTTATATCCAAAGTCAACAGAAGGAATTCCATTGTGGTAGAGGGCTTAAGGGTATTTTGGATGCAAGACTGAGATGTCTCTGAACTGCTCTTATAAAACTGTACATCTTTTATCTGGGGGGAAGAAAACATTTTATTCAACAAATACATATCGATTACTTAAATCTCAAGTTCACTTATTTAATAGCAACGTGTCCACATTGGTCTTGTCATTTTAATTCATAAAAGAAGGAGGTGAAATTGAAATACACTGGGACACAGATTGAGTTTGCAAGCTATGTGTTTTTGAAGCTTCTGCTGCCGCAGGTAAGGAAGCTACTTTGGGGGGATTCTGTCAACATTTTCTGCACTGATGCATGTAAGCAATGCAATGCAATTAGAGGCCTAAACCAAAGTCTGGAGTGTGGTTTCATGAAAGTTCTCATAAAAGGTCTCATGAGAAAAGGTCTCATGAAAATCTGCTTCTGCGTGAGCTACACTCCAAATCACACAAAGTTCTGTAGAAAGTCTCACCACTGACTTGAAAGGAATATTTGGAAGAGGCCCCAAATACGCATCTCCTTTTTTGATTAGTTAAAATTAATATGCAGTTAAAAGTTTAAACAGCCTATGAAAACAGTAATACAGTAACCTAGGACATGCCCCCTTCAGTATTCTCAATTTAAATGGAGACCAAATGCACTGGAAAGCTTTAATGTCTGAGTTGTTCTCTAGTACAAAAAAAAATCTAATTCCCCTTGTGAGACTTTAAATTAAAGCAATTACACTTATCCTCCTCTCACACAAGAACAGGTAGACTTTGGGGAAATCAGACAGATTTGTAACTCCCTTCCACTCATGGTGAGCGTGCACAATGCTCCTGGCGTGCAACAAAATTCCAGAGCTGCAATTCAAGGAGAGGCCCAAACATTAAGACCCAATGGCAACTCTTGAGAGCTGAGAGTCAACGCCATAAGCAGGAACTGTTAATGGCAGACTTGGCACAAAAGTGACTAATAGTAGAACAACAGAGGAAATTGCACTTCAGCTGTCTTGGAGCCAGCAAACACATTGCGAGCAATTTTTTTTCCTCTTCCATCCCCTGCTCTTCATGAGGAGATCAAGCTGAATGGCATTTATATATTTGTTCTTTGCAGTACATATGATTCTCAGGTTCTCTTCAATCCCAGGGTCCATTTTTTTCCTCTCTCATTTTCAGAACAATATGCTATAAACTGTCTGATGAGTGTATATTTGTGCCAAGTTCATGTTTACCTAAGAAGAACTGAAGCAGCCTGTAGATCCCCTTACCATGGAAGCTCCTAGCTCAAAAACATCTCTGTTTGAATAGCAGTGTTTGCAGGCATTATTTACTATCATCTTACTATCTGTAAAGCTGCAGCCTTCTTTTAAATCAGGCTGGACATGCATTCCTTAAAAAAAAGACTAAGTGCAGTTTTGAAGACCTTTCAGGGATGCTCTAAAGGTTTTCCAACAATACTGTAAATCCCTATCAGAAGCAGGCACTGAAGTGCTGTGAAGTGCTGGTAATACTGAACTGTATTTGATGATTTTAATTAAATACTCTGATGTTCCTCACAAATCCCAAGGGTAGTCCACTCCCTAGAGAGTAATTTTTTTTGTATTTCTGCTCTGCACCAGAAATTTTTCCCCAAAAGATGCACTAAGATCTCATTGACAAATGTCCTGCTCCTCAGAGTCTCATCTGGCCAATACATCTGCTCTGTCCAAGGCTGGACTTTTTGAAGCAAAGGTGTGAAATGTATCTGGGGCATCTCTGGGCAGGAAAATGCCTCTGTCATTCCTGTTCTGAAGAGAAAATCCAGACACAGCTCACAGGAGACTGAAAACCAAAAGAAGTCCCAACAGCTAGACCATGATGCACAGGACTTAGTTATGAGGAGACAGAGCAGGGTGATAAGTGCACAAAGTCTATCAACTTCAGTGTTAGTTAAAAGTGCCCAATCCTGGCCATTGTACAGAATGAGCTGAATATGCAACATAATGTGACAGAATGATCCAAAGTTTTTCACTGTTACTATCTCTAAAATGTATGCATTAGTTACAAAACTAACCAGACTGATCTTTGTCTCTTCCAAAGCTCATAAATACTTGATTCCCTAATCTAGAGGGGAAAGGGTGTAATTACAAATTAGTTTAAGGGGCAGTGTGAAGTGACATAAGGGGTCTGTTTTCTGCTTGGGCACTTGCAGCTCAGAGGAATGGAAAGTAAGTATCATCATCTCTCATCTCAGGGCTTATATCTTAGTAAGATGGGAGGTACCCTCAGCTAGTCAACCAGACACGGAGAGGTTAACACCAGTTCTCCTGGGCTCTCTCACAATGACGCAAAGGAAAAAAAGGACTTCTCCCACATGACATTGCATAATTAATTGCATGCACACAGCAGAACTTAGTGCACTTCTTCCCTAGAGAATTTGAGATTATAAAAGTGAAGCCTGTGAAGCTTTCCAAAGCCAACACCCAACATGCCTCAGAGCTTACGCTCATCTTCTTTACACCTTGACTAAAACTTCCAGAAACCAGCTTGACTCGTGAGAAAGGCTGATACAGTCAACCCCAGGACACTGAAGTCCCCACTTGCTCTGTGGGGTCTTTGCCACTGTGGTTACACCACAGACACCTAACAGTGCCAGTGAGCAAGGCATCAAGGGGCCTTTTCTCGTAGCAGCATTCACTACAGCATCTCCCCAGCCAATATAAACCAGGGCAACAAAAGCTGTGTGTTGTCAGAATTGCTGCCAGGAATTTTGCCAGCACAGTGATGCCATCCAAGAGCACAACTTTCTAGTTACCATGGCCATGCCAGCAAAACATTACAGCGTAAACTTAAATCAAAGAAAGGCATAAAACTGGAGTTGTTTTTCCTCAGAGAAGGGAGAATTGGAAGAGCAGTGGTTACTGACGGGTTAGCAGCATCAGAAGCTCATTTCTCATCTGGAAATACACCCTTCCTTCCCTGGAAAGCAAAATAAGTTAAAAACAAAAATTCCATATACATCTATGATAGATAACATCCACTTCTCCATTTACTTTCCTCCTTCTGCAAAGTGTGGCCCATGAGGTGGTATTTCTTAATCTTGCAATGGGAGGAAAAAGCTCTCTCTGTTAATCGGTTCAAAAGACCCATCAGAAAAAAAAGAGAAGTGTGAATCCCAGCGTACCTGCACTGCAGGTAACACATAGAGAGCAGAGCATCTGCCTCGGCACTGGCCAGAGAGCTCTCGCCTCTCCCGCTGAGATTTTCTTCCAAAGTGCTTACAGAGAAAGGGGATGTCGGGAAGCAGGAGAAAAAAATGCTGTCTGGGGAACTTAATCCCATGCCTGAAGGGGGTACAAAGACACCATCTCTCAGCATAGCTTCACTTCCCAGATATCAAAGAAAATAAAGCAACAAATCTGGCTCAGGATGCACCAGCTAGCAAAGGGGCATTGTGTCACCAGCCACTGCAATAAATCCTCCCGTACAGCTTGCAATATCATTTGCAGCACTGGCCTTCTCGGGTTTCTCGAATGAAGCACTATTTCAGCTCTATGTTTAGCACTTGGAGAGAAGCCAGGAAGACTTCCATAACCACCACTGATTTGTTAATCCCTTAATGCACAGGCACTGTTTGTTACATACGACGTCAGGTTTCATCACTCCTCAGCACGCTGGTGATAGAACTTCTTGACACCAGACTGCAAACATTATTGCAATGTCAATACTCCCAGGGAGAAAGCCAAGCTGAGTTAAAATGTGACTTTGGTGTTGACAAGCCACTTTGGCATTACAGAGTTCAAACGGCCAGGATCACCTGGCAACTTTAAAAAACAGGGGAAAGTTTGCCAGGATCCTTTTTGACTAAAGTCTTATCCCGAGATCTGCGTGGTAACAGCTAAACACTTTCCAATCAGATGAAGCAAGTAAGAATACAATAAGTGGATTAGACTTTTCTGGGAAAGTGCTGGGTGCAACGTGTACCTGTACATGTGAGTTTGTGCCTGTACAGATTTTCCTCATCTTTCTCACTGAAAGAGAAAAAATTCAAATCTAGGTTTGTAGCATGACAGATTTGGAGGTGATGTAGCTCAGTATTCCCAGAGAGCTCATCCAAACCATGGTAGTAGCTTCAACACTTCTCCTGTTGGCCTAAGGAAAGCAGTCTCCTTGCTTATGATAAAAAGAGGCGTTTCCTGTGCATGACCTAAAATAGATTCTGGTTTATTTGGAGGTCCATTAAGACATCGCACAGGGGCTGCACAGAACAGCACAGGCAGGCTGGCAACCGTGCCTGCTGCTGCTAGGGAGATGGCTGTCCCTCTCCAGAGCCCACAGCTATTTTAAGATCATTTCCCTCTCTCCTGGATTCCAACATCTGCAGTGAAACAGCCTGACAGGTGCAGACACCTGAGGACAGTTGTGCACACGGAGGAAAAGGCACAGCCTCCCCACCCAGGACAGCAGGAAAGTGAAGGGCTGATGTGTGGGGCTGCTTCAGTCTCACACACCCTGAGACTAACTGGTCTTCATCCTCCCAGTGCAATAAGCCCAGGCAGCTATTCAGCCTCTATTAATTTACCACTCATTAAATACCAACCACTTTTTTTGGACCTCATAAGGCAGATACGATGGAGTAATGTGCTCAGCTGTGGCAGGACAAAGCTGGGCCAAGGGCACATCAAGCCTGTCCCTGAATCCATGCGCATCCCAACTGCCCACGCACAGCCCATCTGCTTATCAATAGCTCCAATTAAATAGTCTCAGAGTTTCGACCGCCACCAGCACACTCACGAGTTGGGAGAAAGACAGAGGGAGTTAAAATTAAATTAGTAATTGATTAATACATGAAGCCACTTGGTGGCTTATGAGTTGAGCACCCTTTGGGGTTTGGGAGTTTTGTTTCACGGACAGCAATGCCAGTGAGTACAATGGAAATTTGGGCTAATCTTTAAAAAAGCTCAGTCAGGTCAAAATGTGTATTTCAGTAAAAGTAGGCTTCACAGAATTATTTTATTGAAATTTCAGTCAGCATAGTACCTTTTTTGTTATTTTTTTTTAAACAGGAATGCTTTAGAAACATATGATCCTGGAGAAGTCTATTTTCAGACTTGGTGAATTGCAAGGAACAGCACAACATAAACTGGCAAAAAAGCATATGAAAAAAAAAAGGGGGAAGGTTTTTTTTATTTCCAGTCCATACAATTGAAAAGCATCTGGAACAAAATGATCGTGAGCTTGAAGTAAGAAGCAAAGTATAGAAAAAAACCCTTTAAAATGCCAGGGAGGTAGAAGATACAGTAGTGAAAGGACACAAAGAACAATAGAGGAAGGGTAACTCTTCTGATAATAAACAGTGTTTCAGTGAATTCAGCAAAGCTACCCATGTTTACACCAAATGTTGCGTTTTACAGGGGTCCAGGGGACATACCAGACTGACAGAATGACTGTTCTCTTCTTCTCGCTGCTTGACATTGCTATATACAGATAGGTAAGCACCAGGAGTGATCAAATGCCCAGTGGCACATGGAGTAGACTTTGAAGGATAGATGCAAGCAAAAAGTACCAGTTTAGAGAGGTCTATTCAGTTTTAAGCAAGTTCTCAAATAAAAGCTATGAGCCAGCACTGTACAAAACTATTCCCAAGGCTGTCCTTTGACTACAGCCTCCTCTTTCAACAAGATAAAAGTCAATGTAAATGGGCAAGCAAGACAAAATCCTACAGCAAGGGCACAGGCAGCGCCAGAGCCTCGCAGCATCCCCAAGAGCAGTGGTGGATCAAGGTGCTCTGCAGGGACACATTAATGCATCTCTGAAACACACGCGGACACTAAGAGAGGGTGTACTTTTGGGTTTGGTTTTTTTTGGGGGGGGTTTGTTTTTTTTTTTGGTTTTGTTTTGTTTTAACAACAGGAGGTCCAACTCTGTCAGTGGGGGGTTGATATGAAAAGAGCATTATGCTCTTCCCCTGGTAACATGTCCACCAAAAGCCCTTATGCATTCAAGTGGGCAGTCAGACACAATTATATGGAAACAGGAGAACCAAGTCACATTAATATCTATCAGGCAACATAAAACTTACCTGGGAAAGAAGCTTGTTGTCATCCTCCAGCAGTTTCACTTTTGTTTCAAGTTGCCTGATATAGTTGGAAGACGAATCTTTAGGAAAAGAGGAAAAAAAAAATGTTTAAGCTTCTTGTGTGACAGACAACTGTCAGACAGTGATATGTTTTCCCGCTCTGTGGAAGGCAAGTTTGGGAACAACCTAATGAATAAATCACCAAGCGTATAGGGTGAGGAGGGGGTTCTGACAAAAGCTTTTTTCATTAAAAATCTGAGATTCAGCAACAGCAGTATCATCTGTGAATCTGTATCAGTGCCACCAGGTTGGGGGTTACAGAAGTAAAGTGAAGTTGAAATCCTATGTTTCATAATTTTATAATAGCAATTTCCTTGTTTTGAAAGCCATTCTCATTCATCTAAAATGCTCCAAAATACAACAACAGAACAAGATGTTTCCTTTTAGGTTTGAATAAACAACCCCTCCATACAGATGCCTTTTCTTTAACAACTGAAAAACTCACAAGAATAAGCTGCTGGCACAGCTGTACAAGGAGGTCACTGCCACAACTCCCAGTACTGTAAAAGGGGGAAGAGTATACAGCAAGGCCATGGAGCTGCAGCATGCACACAGCCTGACACACACAACAATGGCCTACCCAGGACATCTCTTTTTTTTTCTAGTGGAAGCATGTGACACTAAACAGAAAAAATACCAGGGCAATAAAACCCAGAATACCCTCACATAAAATAGTAATATTCAACCTGAAGGAATGCAAAGTCAGTTCACCTCTGTAGTAAGACAGCAAGACCAGACAGAGTGACCTAGTGTAGAAGATAATTTGCTGGAGAGCTCTGTGGGTGGCTTACTGCTGTCCAAAACATCTGGGTTTTGTTTTCAAACGTGCTTTGAAACAACATATTTGCAAATTTCACAGGAAAGAAAATAAAGGAACCTGGGAAAACATTTTCTCCATTTTCATTATAGCTTAGCAGTTTGTGATAGTTTCTTCCACCCATCTGGATGTCTGCAAAATTTCTCTTTCACTTGTAATTTTGGTATCAGAGGCTGTGTGCCGTTATAGCAGGAGGAAAAGAGGGAGAAAGTTTAGCAGCTTAAGCATATGAAAAAAATCAAAACACTTCCTGCACAAATGCAAAATGGAATTATATTTTACATTATTGCATTTATTACAGCCTGACTGCAAAAGCCACTATCCAGCCACAGGACTTCTCACCGAGCGTGACCCGTCAAGGAACCGGTGTTCATGCCACAGTGCTGATGCCGGTGCAGGCTGCTGCTTGCCAGCACCTTTTGGGATCAGTCCCACCACGGTCAGCAGGCACCACCCGCGGCATCGCCACGCACACCAACACAGGCTCGTGCACACGTGTACAGTTTAGGCCGGCTCCGCGCTGAACAGCTTATCTTTGCCTTTGCCAGCAGCTGCCAAATGCACTCGGCACAAGACGGAATGATGGGTTTTGGCCACGCTGGGGGCAGTTTAGCAGAAGAGCTAGCATGCAACCTACAGCTAATCACTGACAGTGCTTTGGCCATCCAAGAGAAAAACTGGAATATGCTTGAAAAAGTGCTGACATAGACAAGTGCCAAACTGCACATAAAGGAACAGCAGGACAGATCAGAGTCAAGTGCCCATCTAAAGCACAAACACTCTCAGAGGAAGCATGCTTACTTTTTTTGTTTGGATTGCGCTTTGTCCGAACTCAGGAAATCCAAACAAGTCCTCATGTAAAGGTTAAGAAGACACCGTAGGAAGTTCTGTAAGTTCAGTGAACAGTGTTAAGTGGTAGTAAGGTTCAGAGTAATAAGCACCTTCAGCTGCAGGGACCACAAATTCTCTGCCCAACAACAACCTCGATGTGGGAGAAGTCTCCAGGTCAGAGAACAGGGCAAACCAAGTAGGTTATAGGATTGATCCATAGCACCTTCCCTGTGAAGGCCTCGTGTAAACAGCACTGTGAATTTAGTCATGCATATCAAAAGGCAGCAAGTATAACGCTGCAGAAGATAGGTGCTTAATTCAGCAAGATTTCAGCATCAGCTTGAACAATGTGCTGAATTAGTAATGAATCTGTCCTCCATTGAGGTGAGAGGGAAGTTTGAGAGCCTTAAACACAAAGCCAGGAGGACCATGGACCCTTTGGTCTGACCTCCTCTGTGTCCCAAGCCATACCCCTAAATCCATTCCAGTAATACCCATGTGGCTAAATGGTCTCCAGCTCTGTCCGAAGACAACCAGAGACTCCACCATTTCCACTCCTGTGTTGGATAAAACAAATTCCATTGGTACATATGGTCAAATAAGGTATCCTTCCCTACCTGCCCTCCAGCTTCACTGGTACCTGCATACTGCCAGGACAGCAGCAGCAGAGCTGACAGCCTTTACACAACGAATGCAGTGATCCTGATACAGCAAGTCCTGACTTTTGTCTCAAAGTATCAGGCATTCAAAGTGGCTTCAAGGAAGGACTCAAAGCGGTATCAAAGGAGAGGCTCAATCCATTCCTGCCTACGAACCAAAGATATGCCTCTGGACCAAGCACAGTCTCTGCATGCATGAATTGCACGGACAGCAACACTTGCATAAACAAGTGTAAAAATGCTAGATAATGCTAAAGATCACAATGTGATGCCAGTAACAGACACAGGCTCCACAAGAACCACAGCATTGACTAAGCCTGTTGGACATTAGCAGTCCAAGCTTGTTTCCCAAGCAGAAGGGAGACTGCTATATGCAGTGTCCCACCTCACTTTTGTGTTTTCTTATCATTCTTAAGTGTTTGTATTGTGGATCACCATACCATCTCACGTGCAAAGAACATCAATCAAAAAAAGAAAGCTCGGAGGCACTACTTCTGATGCAAACAAGCCCTTTCTCACAGTTCTATCTCCACAGAGGGCAGATACATTTCAGGAGGTCCTCTCCAGCAGCTCTGCATTCAAGCACGGTGGGAAATTACACAAGGTGGAGGCTGGCAACCTGAACCTCATGAGCAACCTCTTCAATATGTGCTTGTGGTAGGCTCCAGCACAGCTACCAGCTACAGGAAATTAGGGTTAAGTAGATGAATGGTGACACAGAAGCTGTTGTGTTCAGGCCCTGAATGCTGTAAGAACTGACTGGCTGGATGATGGAAAGAATAGCATATGGCTGCCAAAGAAAAGGAAATGGAGAGAGAATTATTTTCTCACTTTGATTTCATAACCCTTGCAAGAAAACCCCAAAAAAAAAAAAAAAACCCACAACAAACCACCAATAAATGGTACTTCTTAGAAAGGTAAGCCCTGTATCCCCAGGAGCCAATGCACACCACAGCTACCCCCAGTCCTGAAAGGTTGCTCTGAGATTTGTTAGCATATTTCAAACACCACTCTTCAATGTCTGACCTCAGCCAGAAACACCCCAGAGCAACATAAAATATATGGAGAAAAAAAAGCAAATGAGCTGTTCTGTCGGTAGAAGATGCTTCATCTCAGGCAATGGATGAGAAACTGTGCTCAGAGCCATCACCATCCTCACTGTGCCCTCAGAAATTAATCGCCTTCATCTTCTGGACCTGCCTGTGTTGAGGTAGCTGCCAGATGAGCCATCTGCATCTTCATCTCAGGTTTAAAAAATCCCATAACTCTGAGAATAGCAGACAGTAACACTGCCAGGATGAGCAGTGAAACCCCAGGCTGGGTCGCTCCCACATTAGATCAAGAAACACATTCCCTACATTTTTCTGCCTCTGACCTTCCTCTTATCTGTGAGTTTCCCTCCTCTCCTGCCTCCCTCAGAACCATGGGGCAAGGACAACCCTGCTGATCCACCCGGGAAAGGCAGCAGAGCTGAATCACTGATGGCTCAGACCCCCTTATACACTTCATTAGAAATTAGATGAATGGTCTTCATTGCCTTGTCAAAGCCTGCTGACAGCTGTAAGGCATGTTCCACCTTCACCAGCCTGCTCCACTTCCACCAGCCCAAGTGCACTCTCCTCGATGGAAGAAGCAGCTCCCAGACCTGGCTGCTGGGGTGTACCCCCAGCACACCCCCTCCAACCACCACCTAATGACATCGACTTTGAGTCCATCCATACCTGGTGTTGTGTCCTGACACTTCATCCTACCCTGACTGGAGAACCAGGCTGGCTGGCTCTGCAGAAGCATGGCATAGTGAAGGGAGGTACAGTATCAGGGAAGCAGACAAATATGGTGGTCACAGACATACTGGCAAGGGCACATGGTCAAAGATAAGCTTTTTGGGAGGATGCTCTGGCACTTGGTGCCGCCAGATGCCAGCAGGGACAACATCCTCCTCAGGTTACTCCTCAGGACCGCAGCTCCATAAGTAATGGGTGCCTTAGTGGACCAGATGGTACCAGAGAGAAGGAATTTTCCACCAAAACATATTACCTTCCACCAAACACCCTCCCTATCACACAGTGCAGAAGAGGAGGTCAGGGAGAGAGCTGGTGTCATGCCCTGCCAGGCAGCTACCCACAAGAGCAAAACAGATGAAAACCATAATCACCATTGGCCATCACTCACTTCTACAATGTAAGTGCTTCAAGCTAAATTGTTCGCAAAGTCATAAAACCTGAAGTCCTGTTTCTTTACAAAGCCTTTGAAAAACTAACTGGATGTCACTCCACACATTATCTCCCAGAGAGGTATGTCACATTCCAGCCCAGGAAGAAGCATTACCATTATTATCCACCCTCAAGATTTAATGTCTTAAAAAATACACTCCATCTGGAACAGGGTGTAATTCAACTTGGATGTAATCTAGCTGAGTAACTTTTCTCCACAAAGATAAACCACTTAATACTCATTACAGCTAAATTGAGGCAAGACAAACCACTCTACCTTGTTTTAACTCAGTGGCCTCTGAGAGAGCAGAGAACCTCCTGGCTCCTGAAGTTTTTTAAAACTTTTTAAAACATGGAAACTTTTAACAATCAAAACAATCTTTCAGCCTGCAGAGCACAGAACAGTGTCATTTTAAAAGAGACTTGGAGACACTGGAGCCTTTCTGAAAGTCATCAGAGATTTCAGAGGAATCTGTCAGAGAGGTAAATACGATGAATTATACATTTATTCCGTAGCACTTAAATTAATAGAAGAAAAAAAATGCAATCCCTTTACTTAGGGTGGTGCAGCAGAGATGCAAGAAAAGGTTAATGTAGGTGTTTGTTAGACGACGAAGCTGTTTGAGAGCCCTCTGATGGGACTCACAGCATGATGGTCCCTACACCCAACCAAAGCAATATGAAACAACTTGGCATGACCAGACTTGAGCCAACAGAGGTGCCTTAGTTCTCTTCCACAGCATCCCACTGAGGTTTGATTTGTCTTTTCAATGTTTGCTACAAAGAGGGGGCTATGCAGTGTTGGGCTGGGGTGCTGGTTGGCAGGACAGGACCATGGTGCCCCACTCTGGCACCATCCCCACATGCATCACAGAGCTACACCATACCCCCTGCAGCCGGACACTTGTTGTCTCCTGCTGCATTTTCTCCACGGGAGCTAGCTTTCCTAAGCATGATTCAAGATAGAAAAGCACAGCTATATTTTTAATATGTCCTGCAAACAAGGCTCTTCCTCTCCTCATAAAAAGCAGCATCCCTAAAGGGAGTCTCCCAAATTCAAAGCACAGGAGGAAAGATGGAGGAAGGAGTGATGCTTTGCCAGTGATGCTTTGCACCTTGAAGCCAGATGCCTCCTTCTCCTTCATGTGATGGGATGCTGACATCTTCACTTCCTCCCCTTCCATCAAAATTGTCTCATAAAAAGGCCTTCACCTGTTTACCAGAAAAAATTTTGCTGTTTGTTGGCAGTTTCATTATCAGACCTCTGCTCTTCTGCACCATATTTCAGATTCGTATTGCTCTGCTGGTTTTGCTTCTTGACACAGACAAGCAGGCTGAAAAATGGGCCAGCAGTTACATCTTGTAAAGAAGTTGATTTATTAAGGCAAGAGCACTCTTTCTTAGCAGCTTGGAAGCAGATGAAACTCACATCTTTGTACAGGGAGCAGTTTCTTCTGCACTCTGCCAAGCAGTGTTAAAGAGGTGGCAGGAAGGCACTTACAGAAACAGAACTAAGGCCAAATCTTGACTATTTCCATAGCTGAGGCACTGCAGCATCCTTTTACTGAATAGACACTGCCTTAGACTACTGTAAATAAAATTAAAGGCCCATATGTGACATCCAAAGCCACCCATGACAGCATCTGTCTGAATAAGAGAGGTAGGATCAGGCCTCATTTTCAAGGTGCAGGTGATAGCTCAGGTATAGAACAGGTATTCAAGCACTAGTCAAAATGACGGAGAAGTGTCTTGTCAGTCCGATCACAAAAAAAACCCAAAGAAATCTGGACTCAGACTAGTACAACTTATTTTTTAACTCTCCAAGCTGGTGGTTACGCACTGGCAACACAGCTGCTGCAAAGTGCTGCTCTCCGGCAGGATGCAACACATGCCACTGCAGCTTTTCAATTAACGTTTCATAGCAAGCCTGTAACTACGAGCTCTGAAGTTTTTCAAAACTGCACGTTTCCAACTCCGTTACAGTTCATTAGGCCTGTCTGGGAGCTTAGCGGCCTCAAGTTGGTCTGTAACAGTCTGATAAGGTCTCTCCTGACTTCGGCTTTTACAGCTCACTACTGTGACTTCCAGCCATGACATCATCTCTGCACACAGCAAAACATCTGCCCATGATGACTGTCAACAGGAGCTGAAGAGCTCCTGATATATTATCAGGATTTCCTTAGGAGGTGACTAATAGGGAAGGAGGAGCGTGTGCATGTGTGCACCTGTGTACTGTAGCAGAGCCGGGAGAGAGCTGTCTCGTCCCATCAGAAAGTGGTCACCAGTTTCTCCTTCCTTGCTTGGGTGATCTTTACATTACAATCTTTGCAGGGGCTGTCCTTCTGTCATGGTATAGCACAGCAGGAACCACTGAAGAGCAATTACATCTGAGGATGTCTAACCCACTTAACCTGTAAAACCTGCTTAACCGAAGGTGGTAAAACACCTCCCAGTCTTGTAGTCTGACACCACATTTCCTCTTTCCTGAGGGGGACAAGCAGTAGTGCTCTTATGCTGCTGGGAGTGGGCAAGGACAGTCACAGCTGCTGCAGCTCTCCAGGGCTCTCCACAGCTCTCCTTGTAAGCCTACTTGCAGAGGATGGCACCTTCTCCTGGTTGCTCAGATGCACTCACCACACTGCATGCTGCCTGCATGACAGACCAGCTCAGCCCTGATTATTAGTTTCTACTGTTTGTCCAGTTTTCCTGGGCAAATCTTTCCTTCTATCCCCTAGAGATTTTGAAGGTAAACAACCAAGGAAAAGACTGCATTTCACAAGTTGTGTCTTAACGCCTGACTGTGGGCCTCACTCTGAGAACCATCAGAGTTTTTTGAGGTTCAGCCTCAGACTGAGCTGTCAAGCAAGAGTGGACAGGCTGTAATTAGATGCAATAAGCAAACTCAGTTACAGAAATATTAATGTCCAAGATATGCACAACCAAGACTTGTGTATGTGTAACAGAGGAAAGCTGATTTACATCTGCTGCTCTTGCTCCCTGCACACAGAAGCCTGCACGGTCTGAGGGAGCAGGTGCTCTCTGGATCAGTTCCAGCTGCTGTAATACCTGCAACACCATCACAGTTCAGTGACACCAGCCAGAATTCAGGTTTTCCTTGGCATCTTTAAGAAGCCATTTGCTGGTAATTCTAGAGTAAGTAGCACAATGTTCAATTTGGAGGTGGATCAGAGTGATCCTCCCTTCTAGACACTGTGGTACCATCATTTCTCTATCAGTGCTTACTAGCTGATATGAAGTGAGAAAACAAAAGATGCAGATGCTGGAGAAAGGACAGGAGAAGATCAGACCGACTACTGATTGTGATGTTGTGCTCATGAAAAAATGCGAGAGGAAAAGATAAGTAACACCAAAGAACTGGAAGTTGACTGTCTCATGCCTTAGTCAATGTAGGTCCATACAAAATGCTTTGCTTCCCATGTCAGAGCTGCACTGCAGCAATGCAGGATCTTCTGTTGTCAACCAATCCCAGCAGAGTAAAGCCATAGCCCATTGACCAGTGCCAAAGCAATGAATTAGGAGATCATCATAATCTTCCTTATCCTGTACCTCTCTACTATTGCCACAGATGGGCAAAGGGCTGATCCACCACAGTACTGCCTAAGCAGGACCTTCCATAAGAGTCTAATTTTAGATGCAGAGAGGTAAATCCTCCACTTCTGATAGACCTATGGATTGCTTTCATTGGTGCAATGGACTCCTAAAGGCATAGGAATGGACAGACTGCTTGAAGTTCAGGCCCTGCCAGCCATTTGTGCCAGACTCCTTCACAGGGGAAGGCAGAGGTGAACGGAAAGTTGTGTCACCAGCACTCGTCTGGGGACTGGAGCAGCAAGTCACTCACCACTAATGGGATTCTGCAGCTTTAATGATTATGAAAAGGTTAAAATGACCTGCCAGGCACCCTCAGCTGTTTAAGCCTCTTTTCCTTCCTCGTGCTGCTTTAATCTTGGTAGCACAGTCACGTGACCCAGTTAAAAAAAGCCCTGAAGCCGATTAGTGGCTTTCCACTGGCTAGAAACAACTCAAAACATTTGGGATGGTTTGTACGCTTCAGAAAAAGTAGCCTGCTTTGCTCCATGCCCTCCTTTTGAGGGCAGTCAACAAACACTGCAGCCCCTAGAAGTCATAAGAGGGTATAGTCCCAGGTGAAAATCCCTGAAACCAAGGGGACAGGCTGTACCTATTTCCACCTGTATCAATCCAGTTACTTAAATCATCCTTCCAACCTCCAAAATCCAACTACCCCACTTCTCATGAGACCCCACCTGGAGCCCCCAACACAAGACTTCTAACATGGACCTGTTGGAGTGGGTCCAGAGGATGGCTTTGAAGATGATCAGTGGGTGCAACACCTCTCATATGAGAATGGGCTGAGAGATTTGGGGTTGTTCAGCCTGGAGAAGAGAAGGCTCCAGGTAGCCTTCCAGTATCTGAAGAGGGCCTACAAGAGAGCTGGGGAGGGACTTTTTACAAGGCCTTGTAGTGATAGGACAAGGTGTAATGGCTTCAAAGTGGAAGAGGATAGATTTAGACTTGAAATTGGAAAGAAGTTCTTCACTATGAGGGTGCTGAGATACGGAAACAGGTTGTCCTAAGAAGTTGTGGATGCTCTGTCACTGGATGTGTTCAAGGGCTATGAAGACGGAACACCTGACTTACAAGAAAAGGCTGAGAGACCTGAAGTTTTTTAGTCTGGAGAAGACTGAGAGGGGGTCTAATTAATGTCTATAAATACATAAGGGTTGGATGTCAAGAAGGCAGGGCCACCTTCTTTTCACTCATGCCTTGTGATAGGATGAGGGGCAATGGATTCAAGCTTGAGTACAGGAAGTTCCACCTTAACATGAGGAAGAACTTCTTTACTGTAATGGTTGTAGAGCACTGGAACAGACTCCCCAAAGAGGTTGTGGAATCTCCTTCCCTGGAAACTTTCAAGACCTGTCTGGATGCATTTCTGATCTGATTCTGATCTGCTCTAGTTCTGTCCTGCTCTGGCAGGGGGGTTGGACTCGATGATCTTCAGAGGTCCCTTCCAACCCCTAACATCCAGTGATTCTGTGATCAGGTAGGATGGGGTTTTGAGCAACCTGGTCTAGTGGAAGGTGTCTCTGCCCATGGCAAGGAGATTACAACTAGATGATCTTAAGGTCCTTTCCAAGCCAAAACATTTTATGATGATTCTATGACTCTGGCTACCATTACAGTAGCCGCTGTCCCTGTCTCTACAACAGCAAGCAAAGGCTAAACCCATCCCATTGCCAGAGTGCTAGGCTCAATGCCTTTGACGAGGTCGACCTAGAATTTATGGCAGCATCCTTCAATTACTGGTAGACAGAAGTTCTGTGAAAAAGGATTCTGGGAGATATTGTGATTCATAAACAGGGCACAAATCAGTGTCTGAAGCAAAAGCAGTATGTGGGATCGCACTGTGATGCAGAAACAAGAACCCTGCTTGTAAACAGGGGAAATAATCCTGCTATTAAAGATCTCGAATAGGGATCTGTGTCCAGTTTTAGACATCACGCTTCAAGACTCATGCAGACTACTTGGAAAGAATTCAGGAGAGAAATAAGGAGGATCAGAGTGTGGAAAGTATAATCTAGCAGGTGAGCTTGAAGAAATCCAGATTGTTTAGCCTGGAGAAGAAAAGACCAAACATAGACCTAGTAATGGATTCAAATATGTAAACAATTTTCATAAAAAGATGAAGTGAATAAATTGTTCTCTGTGTCCACCCAGGACGAGCAAGCTCTCTAATAACAGGGATACTTAAGGGCTAGAAGAGATTGCCTTGGGAGATGGTGGAACTGCCATTGGTAGTGGCTTTCATGAACAGCTTAGACAAACATCTGTCAGGAGTAGTTTAGGTAGAACTGAGTCTGCCTTGGGGCAAAGGGATGGGTTAGGTAACCCCAAGAGCCCAGCAGTTTTGTTTTCCATGCCTACTATGTACAAATATCACATGAGAAAATCTGTGGCTATTTCACTTAAATTCCAGAAAGCAAGCACTGGAAGTATTTGAAGGCAAAAATGAAATCACTACAGCCTTTGATTGGCATGACAGATTCAGTAATCTGAAATCCTCCGTGCATTTTGGTTTCCCACCACACATTGTGTTTTTCCATCACCTGCAGAAAGTCCCACCTAACTGCAAAGGAGAAAGCAGAGCTGGCAAGAGCATGTGGAGAACAACAGGTGCTGGGGTAGGGCCCTCCAATACAAATGGGATGTTTCCAGTCAGAAGGTTATATTGGAAACAGCTGACTGTTTTAAAATACCATCAGGGATTTCAACAGTTAGCACCCACCAAAAAAGAGAGTTATCTTTAAGAGTTATTGTTTCCAGCTTTTCCACAGAAATTCACAGTCCTAAATCACAGAAGACCAACATGCATAAGGCTCAGTATGACTATAGTAACAAAATATGGTCTCTAGCTAAAAGAGCTTTAAAAAGAGGAGCTCAATGAATGGAGACAAGCTGGGGAATACCAGGAAACCATTTGGGTTAGGAAACAGCCTCAGCAGCACTGGCAGTCCAGCGGTGGTCAAGGCTCATAGGCATGGTGACATAGGAAGGGGCTTGAGAACGCTACAGAGACAGCCATGTTGATGTCTATGAGTCTTAGGGAAACACAAGAGCAAGTACAAAGGTTCTAATTTTAAAACTGAGTGTGTGCGGAATGGAGGCCGTGTTGTCCTCAGCTATTTAGTCCAGACACCCCCATAATAAACTGCTCAAAAAATAACCTTCCTCAAAACAACACTTTCCTTAAAACAACCACATGGTCTTTCAAGATAGGAAGGTAGCAATCAGAGGCCCAAAGACTCTTGAGTTTGCACTGTTGAAACCAAAAGAAGTTGCAAATGAAAGTCAAGTTGGGTTCAGAGCCCTTTGTCACTGTGTCACAAGCCAGAAAGCTCTGGACAACAGGCTGACCTGAAATATTTGCATGCACAACTGCCCTGTTAGTTACCTCTTGCAAATCCACTGAAATGAGTATCCACCAACCTGCTCCCTCACTTCCATTCTGCACTACTGCCATTCCACCTCAGCAAGGAGAAACAATGAGCCCTCACAATCCATATTTTTCTCTTTGAAGTCATTGCACTGACCAAAGCTGTGCAAGACGTTTGCCCCCAGATCTGAACCTACCCAAACACATGCAGATTAGATCTCACCCTTGAAAGACTAGGGCTGTGTGCGTGTGCATGCATTTGTTGCAGTTGCAGAAGCTTCACCATATTTGACAAGACCATTGCTGATTTTTTTCCATTTTCATGGCAAACTTCTATCCATCAACAGTTCAAAAGCGTGTGGGAAAGGCTTCAGGTTATCCACAGCCTTGTGAAACAGAACAGTTGTGAGTGAATTTTGCTTTGAAATTTTAGGTTTGTTTGAATCCTTCAACATTTTCTCCTGAATAGATTAACATTACCTCCTAGGTAAGTAGCACTGCCAAGTTTCAGGTGGCTATAAATCTTATATTCGACATTGTACATACAATAGGCTGGTTGGTTTTATGCAGAAGTTCCCACTGCCTTCAAAGGAGCCCTGCTTAGGAACTGATAGCACAAAGCGGTCAAGCTGCAGAACAGCTCCTTTGAGTTTACAAAACTACTTCCTAAACAACCTTCAGGGGGAAAGGCAGATTACCAGATTACCAGATAGGGTCGGGGTTTTTTTGTTAAAAGGGTAAATAAGAAGACCTTAAATACTTGCAAAAGTCCTTCTTTGCAAACATCAACTTGAAACTTTTGTGGGCTCTGAAAATGCATTTTGGGTTGTAAATCTGCCTCCCCCTTTTGCTTGGGAAGATTCTTCTGGACAATAAACGCAGTGAGCCCAGGAGAGGGCTGCATAATTATCCGCTTCACACAATGGAAACCAGCCTTTCCAATGCAGTCCTCAACCGTCAGGAATCCAAGCTGCGTGATAATTAAAACTTAAAAATCCTCTTCCATCCAGGGAGAAATTAATTTCCACTCCTCAAATACCCCCACCGTGTTCAGGAATCCCCCTATTAAAATAAAAGTAAATCAAAAATCTCATAGATGCAAACGATACCTTTCTAAGGACTGACAGGAAAAATTTAATTGACAGTGAGAAAAAAATAATGATTAGGTTAATGAAAAGTAGGCTCTATTGACTCAGGCTATTGGACCATTCTTGATGAGGGTAAACAGCCCCCCCACTTTCTCCCCATTCCCCTCTCCTTTGTCTGCCTCACATGGCAAGTCTGAGAGCAGGAAAGCATTCAAAAGTGATGCCTCGGTGGGAAAAGGCTGGAGTCAGATCAAAGTCCTTCCACCCAGGGGCCCGCCAGAGCCCAATGCTCGCTGAACAGCCTCTGTGCCTCTGTGTGCCTAGGAATTCATTATCTCCCCTCTGCCCCAGCCCAGGCTGCTGCACACCCCACCCTAAGCCTCAGCACTGTCTGCCCCCATCTCTCTCTCACTGAGCCTAAAAAAAGTGCAAGGTAACAAAGGTGTTAAAAATTGCTAGTCTTTTTCCAACAAAAAACATTCATCCAGTTATGATTGGTGTTTATGTACCAGGCAAGATGGTAAGAAACCTCATTCCCACACCTGGGACTGGCAGGGGAGGGCTCTTGCCCAAGCGATGAGCAAGATGCACAGTTTCATGGTGTCACCCGTTCTTGCTGTGTTACTTGGGAAAAGGGCTGGATGGGAATTTTAGGTAAAGCAGTTTTTCATACGAAAACGCTGATTTATCAAGAGAACATTTTTAACACAGACATCCAATTTCATGCAATTTTTAGCTCAGGATGAAATTTCTGGTCAAACCCCCAGAGAGAAAGGGAGAAAGCCTAAAATAGCCACGAGCCCATGGCTTAAGGCAATCGCCAGGGAACGTCTAAATCCCTGCATGCTAAGCTCTTCTGGAGTTGGGAATTCTACGTGTCTGTGTCAAAGACACAGAAACTTCCATGGCCAAGGATACAGAGCCTTGCTACACTGCAGCCAGAAACCCTGCACCTGGTCCTATTTGCCAAAAACAACTGCAATGGTAGAGCCAGTGGCTCCTATCAGCTCAGATGGGCATCTGCACAGGACCCAGCTATTTTGCAACTAGCTGGCTTAATGTGATGGTGCTTCCCAGCAAGCCAGTGTTTCAGGAAGCTCTGCTAAAGTCCAGAGCACCGAAGGGACCCTGTTCCCCCACCCAGTCCCCTCCAATTTGGGGTATTTTCTGAAGTGGTTCTTCTCTCTCCCCCTGCCCAGTTCTTCCTCTCCACCCACCAGCAGAAAACCACTCAGCCTCATGCTCTCTCCTACTGCAGACCATAGTTAAACATTATGCACTGTGATTGCCTAGCAATTTAACTCACTTTTGACAAACACATTCCAATGGCAGCGTGACCGTGGGAGGAAGGTGTGTTTCTTCCCAAACACCTTTAAGGACTCAACATAGACAGGAAAAACAGCCACAAATAAAAATGGTAAAGTATGTACAGTTAATTCGCTGTATTTCAGTGTCAAGCTGGAATATGGCATGAATCCAGTCCCTGACAGCTTTTACCTGAGATGAAATTCAACCAAAAAAAAAAGGCACATCACAGAGGAGCCCCTTCATGCCATCAAATTACACAAACAGAGCAGACTGCTGCCTATGTTCTTACAAGAGGGTGGAGGGAAATCCTCATTTTGGAAAGCAGAAATGCCCCACCTCCTACCTGCAGCTGCTGCCCTGCCGCGGGAGGTAGCGAAAGAAAATTAAATAGCAAAAGGGCTGTCAAGTGTAACATTGTCTATGCCAAACCGCTGTGGGTTTTGTCATGGCCAGCTGGGAACAGCAGCAGGCCAGCCAGAAATACACTAAACCCCAAAACCAAGCAGAACAGGAACCTCAAATACCTACACAAGTGACACATGGTATGGCTTAAGAATCTGAATACAGTAAACGTGTAATTAATGCCTGGAGAAAAAGACTAGGCAATATCTAAGCATTTCCAATGTCTAAAGGGAGTACAAACAAAACAGAGGAGCAGATTACAATGTATCACTGGGCTGGATTGAAATAATGAGAGACAATAAGAAACAAAACCTGTTTTAAAGTAAGTTAACAGTACAACACTACTAAAATAAATAGGAGAAATCATTTACAAATGGCAAGTCAATCCTCAGATAAATCTCCTTAATAACTGTGATTCACTCTTGTCCACGCTACCCCTCTTAGCCAGGGGTTTTAGGAAGTGCTTTCTAAAGTCTTGTCTTCCCCGGCACTGACCCTTTCCAGGGGGTGCTGAACAATTGCTGCTGTGAGGGAAGGTGGCTGTGAGCGCGACACAGGATGAGTCCCCTGGTGATCAGAGCACAGCAGGGATCTGCACTGTCACCTTGCCTGGAGCGGCCATGGACAGCCCACACATTTGGCCACTGGGGATAATAAAACCAATCCCACAATGATTCAGAGGGCAGGCGATCAGAGGAGACCTTCCAATCCTACAGGCCAAATGATCACTTGCTAAATCTTTGCAGAAGTACTGTGCAAACCTCTACCACGTTCCATGTTACATTCAGAAATTAAAACTGAGCAAGGCAGCCAACTTTCCCTGTTATTTATTAACAGGTTTATTACCTCTCACTCAAGCCCTTTGAACGGGTGGCTGACTGCTCCCCACAAGATGGGTCAACACGTGCTTCTCTGGGTCTCCAGAGCAGGCTCCTCGGCTCGCTCTCAGCCTCACTGTTCCCATGGCACTCAGGGACCCACAGGACCCACCTCTTCACATCGGCCTTCAATGCATATTCTGCATTTTGGCCTTGAAGAGCAGGCTTCTCAGCAGCATGGCCCCCTGCTCACTCCATAGTGTCACATTCGTGAGTTAGTTCTGGTTACACACATCATAGCAGAGCTGAGGTGAGGTGAAGGGAAGGGATAGGGAATGGGACCCTGACACGAACATCCTCTTTTCAACCACATGTTACTCCAGCCACTCGTATCACCCATCTCCTCCCCAAAGAAAGCTGTGTTTTTCCAACGTTCTTGGCTTAACACAATCCGAGTAAGTAAGCGCCCATTGCTTCCCTTGAGAAATTGTGCCAGAGCCTAATAGCTTTTACCTTGAGGAAACATTTCCTGACTACTTTCTCCTTTACCCAGTTTCATTCCATTAATCCGGGTTATACATGCTGGGTCCACACCGACCCCACCCTGCAGACAT
>JAAGNO010002555.1:0-21674 GCA_033439905.1 Ceryle rudis
ATTTTCTCTGTGTTGTCCCTCCCTTTTCTCAGACCCGTGCGACATCCTCAACATTCACATCACTTTTTTTTTTTTTTTTTAAGAAAAAAAACAACCAACCAAAAAAAAAAACCAAACCCTAAAAACCCCACCAAACAGAAAACCAAACCCAAACATCCTTCTCCCCAGAAGAAAACCTAATCAGTTTGCTTTCATTTCTTCATCACCATTGGAAAGGCAGACTATGAGCAGGACTTTGTCGTCAGCAGGTCAGGGTCTGGGGAACATCAGCATCCTGGGAGCATCAAATTCTTCTGTTGGCTCAGTAATCACAGGGAATGTAGCTATTCAGATGTGTGACAGGTACCAGTTCCTCTTTCAAACTAGTTTCATATATAGTTATTCTAGAGGCTTTTGTGAGAACCATGAGTGATAGTGGAATGCAAGTTCTGCAAGTGAAACACGTGAAAATACTTAAAAATTACGAAAAGTGCAGTTCAGCTAGTAGCAGTGTCCTTGTTTAAATTAGATGAAAGTAATGCAAATTTGACTTGAGACACAGAAAACTTAGCTTTTTATCTGTGTGTTTTTGTCATCTTAACATCATTTGGGCTGTTATTTAATAGTTTCCAGTGGGATGTTTAGAGAAGAGAGATTTAAGAAATATCTTAATAACCCTTTTTTTCTTTTTAGAACTGAAGGAAAGACATCATGGGAGCATTTTTAGACAAGCCAAAGATGGAGAAGCATAATGCCCAGGGGCAAGGGAATGGGCTTCGCTATGGTCTGAGTAGTATGCAAGGCTGGCGAGTTGAAATGGAGGATGCACATACGGCTGTGATTGGTTTGCCAAATGGACTTGATGGATGGTCATTTTTTGCTGTATATGATGGGCACGCTGGATCACAGGTTGCCAAGTACTGCTGTGAGCATTTATTAGATCACATCACAAGCAACCAGGATTTTAAAGGGCCAGATGGGCCACCATCTGTGGAAAGTGTAAAGAGTGGCATCAGAACAGGTTTTCTGCAAATTGATGAACACATGAGAGTCATCTCTGAGAAGAAACATGGCGCAGACAGAAGTGGGTCAACAGCTGTGGGTGTCATGATTTCTCCCCAACATACATACTTCATCAACTGTGGAGACTCGAGAGGTTTACTCTGTAGAAACAGGAAGGTTCACTTCTTCACACAGGATCACAAGCCAAGTAATCCACTGGAGAAAGAGCGTATACAGAATGCAGGTGGCTCCGTAATGATTCAGCGTGTGAATGGCTCCCTTGCTGTATCAAGGGCACTTGGGGACTTTGATTACAAATGTGTCCATGGGAAAGGTCCTACAGAACAGCTAGTCTCACCTGAGCCTGAAGTTTATGAAATCGAGCGATCGGAAGAAGATGATCAGTTCATCATACTGGCTTGCGACGGTATCTGGGATGTTATGGGAAATGAAGAGCTGTGTGACTTTGTAAGATCCAGACTTGAAGTCACTGATGACCTTGAGAAAGTTTGCAATGAGATAGTTGACACCTGCTTGTACAAGGTAGCCAGATTTGAGAGAAGTACTGTGTTTTCACTTTTAGAAGTCTATGAACAAGTTAAGATTTTAAGTTTTGATTCCAGTCTAGAAGTATCCAACGGTTTATGTTAACATGACTTTGACAGTAATTGCCATGATTCCCACAAAAATGGTGATAGAGGGGGAATGGAGACACAACTGAAACAGTATGGCTTTCTGGGTGCTTTAGGTTAACGAAGAGTTTAAAATCATGTAGATATAATGTTGTAATCACTGGGAAACTAGAAACTGAAGGAAATTTACGGGCAAGCCAGGGACAGTAAGTGCCCGTTTCTGTTTCACAGCATACTTTACAAAGCATTAAGACTTAATTGGGCTAGAGAATATTCTTTCCCCTCCTTTCTTGGGCATATGCTAGAAATGTTACTATTGTAATTACACCAAGATAAATGCAGAAGGAATGAAGCTTGACTTCATATTTTGCAGTTTAAAATTTCTTCTTGACCATATGAAGATCTGCCTTCCTAAGTTAGTTTTTATTCTGGTTTAATTGCTGTATTTCTTACTCGCTGTTGTGTGATACAGCTCTGAAACTAGCTCAAGTGGAAGAATGGGACTGTTTTGTTTGACAAAGGGTGTAATTTTGTCTACAGTAACTTCTGCTTTGTATTGATAAGTTGCAGGATGGTGCAGTTACAGGAGAGATTTGAAGTTTCACAGCTTGACACTTAATTTTCCAAAAGCAAGCTATAGACAGATTAAAAAAAGCCAACCGTTTTGATTAATTAAAGAGAAGCTCAACATCTCTGCTTTTGCCACATGGCTAACAAGGTCATTGGTTCCCTTTTGGAAAAATGTAATTGCTTTCCACCACGACAGCAGATTGATAATGCTTATATTGCTGTTTACAATTTTTGTCCGGGAATCCTGAAAACAACCATTAGGGAAGGAACAGCAGCTTTGTGGATGCTGTAAGCTTTGCAGTAGCCAACTGTCAGCACCTTCCCAAACACCCATATACTCTTATTTTAAACACTGGCTTGTCCTTAATCTTGCTGACTTCAGTGGGTTTAATTGGTGTTAAAAGTTAAGCGTATGGATGTATATTTGTGGATCAGGTCACAGGGGTATTGAAAGTAAGCTAGTTACTTTTCATAAGCAGAATGTGTTTGTATTTTAACATATTCAAGTATTAGGGTTCTATTTAGTTGGAGTTTTGAATGTTTCCATTTCGAAGAATGCTTTTGTAAAGGCCTGGGCCCCATCCAGCTGGTCTTTTAACAGATTCTCTCACTTGTAACTTCCCTTGTTTTAAAAGAAAAGGAGGGGGGGGAAATCCCTAATAGCAGTCATTTTAGGCAGAAACACTGTCTGAACTCGGTGCCTCCTACATAGTGCTTTTAAGCAGTAATGGTTTTGTTTACCCATCTAATATTCATCCGTTTTTCTGAAATTATTAGATAGTACTTAAAACAAGATGGAAAACAACTTTGTAATTACACAGAACTCATTAGTAATGTCAGTTTCTAAAAGACAATGGACTGTCTGTAATTGGCTCCCTGTAATCTTCAGACCATGAAAAAGGAAAGAACAAAGTGACTTAAAAGTTGTACTGAACGAACAGACAGACTTCTGGAATTCTGTAAGGGGGTGGAGGGAAATGAGTAGTAAAAGTTGTATTTTAGTATCATGTGATTTGTGAATCTCTGTGTGTAAAATGCTTTGATGTGTATTTAGCCTGGTCTGTATGCATTCTCAAATAATTTTTTTCTTTTCCACCAGGGAAGTCGAGACAACATGAGTGTGATATTGATCTGTTTTCCGAATGCACCAAAGGTATCGCCAGAGGCGGTGAAAAGAGAGGCAGAGTTGGACAAGTACCTGGAAAGCAGAGTAGAAGGTGGATCATTTAAAAAAAAATAAGTAACTTTGTTTCTAAACAGACCCCCTGGCCCCCTTCCCCTTCTAAAACCAAAACTTTTAACATGTACGGGCTTTTTAATAGACCTTCAAGTGCCATTAGCCATCTAGTGTACACCTCTGAAAAAGGCACTCATATAGTCTTGCTGTGTGGCCTGAAAAAATAATGCTATGAAAGTGCAGCAGCCTGTAGCCCAGAAAATTATTCAGGATGGCAGAGAAATAATTCATTTGTGCTCAGTGTTCTTTGTGAGTCTGTTGACAGCACTAACTTCCGACCAGTAAATCCTGGTTCCTGTTACGTGGAGTTAAATAATCAGAATATCTTGCAAAGTGTCTGTGAAGATGGTAATTTGCGTGCCATTTTTCCATATAGTCATGTACAAATTAGTTAGCCATAATATTTTATTATCCAATTATAGTAGGGTTACAGCTTGATTAATGTCATCTTTAAGGCACCTGCTCACATACTTATTTGAAAGTACTTCAGAAATTTGTCAAATCTAATTTTTAAGCATACGTGATGTACAAAAGCTGGGAAATCATCTTACTCTCGCAATGACTTCAAAACGTTGCTTAAATTTGCATTTCAGGAGTTCTTAGACTTTTAGATGAAACTGCAAGTCTTAGGCATTTAGAGTCCCCTAATAAAAATAGTATTTAAAATCAATATGATTTATAAGATTTCTCATTAAAACTGGATTTATAGTGCCTTTTGGTGTTTTAAAATGACCACAGCTTGAAATCTGACATGCTGTATGCATTATTTGCATAGGTTAAGTCTCTTTTGGAAGTGGATTCCTCTAGACCTATACATTACAAGTCTAGTTAAGTGCATATACTCTTAATAGCCCACAGGGAGTTCTTCACACATACGGTATCAGTGATTATTAAGTGAAAGGAATATATTGTGCACTTTTTTTTCCCTCCTTCTCTTGCACAAAGTTAACACAGGGCAGCTTCAGAAATTTCACAGGAACTTGCCTACATGGGAATTCTCAGTTCAGACAAATGAATGTGCAATTTTAAAGCACGCACTACCTACATGGGTGCTCCTTCAGAAAGTACCACCTTTTTCAAAGGCCTCATTCTCAAGGTCCTGGCCAACTACATCTGTTCTGCCCCTGAACAAATGTCCAGACAGACATTTCTGTGGTTTTTTTGTTCTAACACTTGCCTGATAGGAGCAGTTGGTGTGCAGTAAGCGATGGTGTGAATCTTTCTGACGGTGTAGCAGGAATATCCAAGCACACAGTAATGCTGCATGGGTTAAGTGTCAGATGGCTTTCTCCATTTCAAAGCAGTGCGATTTGAAGAGCTTACTATGTGTGCCCACCCAACAGAATTGGTGACGGACAAGTTTGCTGTAAATTCACACATTAATTTACAGCATGCTGACTCTCCTAATTTGGGCAAGTATTACCTTCATATCTTAGCAGTTTTGTCCGACTTCAGACAAACCCGTCACCTAGAATATGAACATATGTTCAAGTTAAGGCTGCATCTTCAGCTGTACCTCAGGACTATTACGATGAGGAAAGCTCACGTTTTTTGTACAGACAGTTCTTTTGTAAGTGAAGACCCGAGACACTGGAACTGCATGTGATTATGGTACATACAGTGAACTTCAACACTAGTTTAATGGGATGATGTCTGAACAACTTGAGGAAATACGTTGTACTTCCCCTCAAGGGTGTTTGCTTCTCTTTTTTAGAGTCGTCCTCAATCTGTCCTCTATTCTATTGCTGCACGAAGATATTATTTAAATTAATATGTAGTAAACACTATCCAACCCAGCAGTGGTTTGTATCAGCTGTGTACAAAATTTGGCCTTTTAGGCTTTACTCGTGGGGGAAGTTCAGAGGCTGGACTAAAGCACAACTTCAGGAACAGGAGTCAGTTAACTTTGTTACACTTAATTCTTGTGCAGTTGAATGCTATAAATGGAACCTGCAGTATTGGCTAGTAAGGTAGGACTGCTGCAGCATCTGAAACTTTGAACACTACAGTGGGTAATCTTACTGTTACCCTAGGATAATTTAAGAATGGCAGTGCTTAACTTTAAAAGCTTAATCTTTAGCTGAAGGAACTAGAAACTGTTAAGAGTGCTTCTAGAATGATCTTACTAATCTGCAATATCAAAGTTAAAATTGATTAAAATGGAGATTTGGTGAAAAGGCATATTATGTGTTTTTATGCACTGCAGTACTCCATGTAGTCCAAGAAGTAATGAGATCTGATGCTTACTAATGTGCAATTTTTCTGGTTCTACTTGTATTCCCTCAGCCCAGAATACATCTTTATACTGTTAAGTAGTGCAAATTTTAAGACAAAATAGGGCTTAGTACTGGTGGTCATCCTGAATAAGGAGAGGTGAGTCAGATGTTTAAAAACGTAGAAAGTTTTCTACTTAACACACCACCTAGGATTCTCCTCTTAGCAATTTTAATGTGTTTGTGGGCCAGATTCTTACCTACAATACATAATGGAAAAAGCAGCAAGTGTAGAGAAGCATCTTTGTGACGTTACTTGCAATAAATCAGTTACTCCTAAAATACCTTGTGAACTTCATGGTAGAAGTAATTAGTCATTCCAAAATGTGTTGCTATTATTTGCACTAATATGTGTATTGATGTGTTGATTCTAAAAAGAAACATGTCTTGAGTTTTTTTTATGTTCTCAGTTTTTTACATAAAAACATTCCGGAATAGATAATCCTTGCAATATTTATACCTATAGAGAGAGAAATAATTTTAAGTTAGTTGTTAAACGTTCCTTCCCGTATTTTCACAAAATCAAAGCTCTGGCTTTTTACTAAACTTTGTGTGGAATTCCCATTCAGAATATGAAAAAGCAGATATGTTTTGAATCCTTCATTTTAGGGTTGTAAGTACATTTTTCCACTACTTGATGCCATGAAAATGTGTAGAAGGTTTAAAAGTAAATTAACGTGTGTGTGGCGGGAGGGTTGTAAGATGTATTGAAAGAAGACAATTCCAATAAATTAAACACAGCTAGCAGACTGACTCCATTTGTTGTGTCTTCAGTGTTCATTCAGTCTGTATCTATAGTTTTATCAAAATATAAATGTATTCATTTAGCAGAGACTGTATGTTAAATGTACTTCAGTTGCAGGTTGTGAAATTGTGTAGTATAGGTAAACTAAAAAGTCCTTATTTTTGTACAGCAGAACTTTAGCACTAGCACAATGTAGAATATACTAGATGTTCAAAATTGCACAATAAAGGAACTTGGCAAACCAAATCTGAGATCTTTTGCTTCTTATTCAGATTGAAGAGTGTTAGATGATTTACGAAATACTAGATGCTAAAAGGAATTTTGGCTATAGATTTTGAGGAAATGGCAAGTTTTTGAGGTGTCCATGGTGTGTGGTGTCAACGTATTTAAAATGTAGGCTTTGAAGTAAACAGCTTACAGCTTTGTGTGGCAGAGTTTGACACTGGTTTAGGGCTAGACAGTGTTTCCACTGTACCTTGCAAATAATTTACACAGCCTGACTGCAAAATAGAGCTGATGCTTTTTGTAAACACACACAGCCCTGAAAAATGGACATGCACAAATTCACAATTGTTGTTTTCAGTTGAACTAAAAAGGACTGCATACGTGTTGGTTTGAAAAGCTTTTAATGTGCCTTATCTCACTAATTATATTATAAAATGGGAACTTGCTATGCTTTTCTGGAATTATAACTTAGAGTATTTTTCAAAAGTGGTACTGATGAATTCCAGCTCTCTTCAAGCTGTAAATGTTTTATTACATGAATAGTGTGTGTGTGTGTACATACGTGCATATATATGCACATATATACACATTGTGTGCTGCAGTATTCACTTGAAGATCAGCAGTGTGAAGTCTTAATAGTCTATATCTCTTACAATTTCTAAGGGCATATGTTTACAGACACACCAATGAGATGCATCTTTAGAAATGTGCTGCTTGTTTAAATTTTGTAAAAACCCTGTTTAAAGAGTGACTTTTCAGGGGTGGTATTGCCTGAAGTCTCGTTGAGTTCAAATAGAAGTGTGTGCGTATGACTTGGCGGGAAAACAAACAAACCAAAACCAAACAACACTTTCCAGGCCTAAGAATAAAGTTAGAGAATTAATTTCTTAGCAAGCACGGCTGTGACTACAGCAAAGATTGTCTTCACAGAGAAGTGGATCAGCTTTAAATAACTGCCCAATATTCACGTATCCCCTAAGTGAGCTGAAGGTGGAACCATCTCTTAGATGTCGTGTCCCTGGCTTTTAATTTATATGTAATAGTTCTTAAAAGGTGCATGTTGTAATGCAGTGAGATAGGAGTATTGGCTAATACACGTACAGCCATGTGAGTTATTTTTAATATGTTTAGCCTTTTGGTTCTTGAAAATACTATGCTTTCTATTATGGCAATAATCTTTTATCTTCTGTTGCAGTGATAAAGTGGATGTTAATATCTGTCTCGTGCCCAGGGCATTTTGTTGGGGAAGATACTACATCTTCTATTAGATATAGTGTATAGCAGGAAAGCTGTTAAAGACTTTTCCCTGCTTTTATTAGGTAGCTGTGTATTTCTAAAACCAGCGTGCATGTTAACAGCAGTATATCTTCGTCAAGTCTGTTACAGGTTCTTTCTCATACGGAGCCAAAGTTAACAATTACCATGTTGAATATGGTGTTTCATATTTATTCTTTTAATAACTATTAACAGAATATCTATAAGCTGCCTTTTATAAAACTGAGTGTTTCAATTTTTTTAAGTTAAATTTGGACTGCACTTACAAAAAAAGTACTTCTGATTCCCAGAGATCATAAAGAAGCAGGGTGAAGGAGTCCCAGACTTAGTCCACGTGATGCGTACGTTAGCAACTGAGAGCATCCCAAACCTCCCGCCGGGGGGTGAATTGGCAAGCAAGTGAGTTCACATCAGTGTAAATGTGGTTTTTGATTTAAATCAGAACTTAACTGTAAGGCCACTCTTAAAAGTGGGGGGAGGGAAGAAGGGTACAGGACAAAAAGTGATGATCTGTTCTCCAATTTTTATTACTCAGTTGTTCTGAATGAAAAGGACAACAATAAGAACAGAGTATCTGTGAATCACTACTAAAATGTCAAACTAGTTTTGGGAAGTACTGAAGGTTTTTAAGGGTGGCCTGAGTGTGTCTGTTTTTTGTAATTAACTGGGTTTTCCGGGTGGGTGGTTACATTTGAAGATGGAAAAATAATGCACTGACTTGGATATGTAGTTCTGCACTTCAGTAAGAAGTGATTGCGTGTGATGTTTTGCTTGGCGGCTTTCTTTTCTTGTCTGTAGCTAAAGCAGTGTTGTAATGGCTTCAAAGTTTGCTTTTGTATCTCTCTGCTTGCGACAAATCTGAAAACTAGATACAAGTCTATGAAAAAAGATAAGTGGGAAGTTAAATTTACAGCTTTATATAGGCTGGCTTTGTCCTTGAAGAGTCCAGTGTTGATGCTCTGTGGCTTCTCCATTTGATGTGGCTTCTCAGTCTTTAAGGAAGCAATGCATCTAGCTCCTTTGGTTCGAAAGATTGTTCATGAACCTGTGCTGTGTTAAAATGGATTTGGCACATACGGTACAGACTATATTCCTAACTCTTCAGAGTATGATTTTTGTATTACACCAAAACATGAAGCCTTTAGGTATGTAATTGAATAAATGATAACTGAACTGTAAAGATGACTTCTACAAAACAAAACTGTTCTTACACGAACTGTTTGACTAGGAAGAGAAGAGATGGCAATTATATTACATACAACAACATCTATTTAGGATGAGTTGCTGTAGACTTGAAGTATTGATGAGTTGGTTGCTTGTGAAATAACAGCATACGAATTTAATTTTCTCCATCTCTTTTGGCTAGCAGCAGATCATGGTTGCAAGGAAGTCCTGAAGTGACTGACATCTGTGGGATTTTGTTTCTTAGTGACGCTAATTTGAATAAAGATTGATAGACATATGGAGTTAATTGGATGTTAGCATAACTCAAAGCACTCCTGCCAATCTGGAAGGAAAATAATGCTTCTCAAGAAACTTGCCTTTACTTAGAATCAGATAGCTATTTCTTGAAAGATAAGGGGAACTTCTCAGTTCATAAGTGCAATGTACTTTGTGTGTAATTGCTTGGTTTTATTGCTTTAAATTCAGCCTCTTCTTCTGTGCCCTATAATCATTCACTATGATGTTTATACTGCTGCATGGTAGTTCCTGACTTTTCAGTGATACGGGATGATTATAAAGCCTATCATCTGCTTTTTTTTTCTTCTAATGCACTCCATGGTGATTGCTCTGCATGCGTTCATGAGCAGTTAAAAGGTTGCTCTTTGGAGTTTGTTCTGTATCGCAGTTGTAGCCTGCTACTTCATCATACTTGGTTCTGCAGAAGGTGATATGGAAGAAAGTTGCTTTTAAAGTCCAGTCTATAATTCCTGTCTTTTACTCCCCTCTTTCCTTCGTGCTCCTCCTCCAAAGTTCTTTCTTTATATGCTGGGTAAGGCAAAGGCTTCCTTTTCCTTCAGCCTCACATTGTTTTTCCTTTTTTGAGTATCAGTTCTCAAGAAAACTTGTTCACCCTCTGTAAAAAAATAAAATTTATACAATCACATTGCTCATTTAGATAGTGTTTGCATTTTTCTATTAATGTTTCATCAATATATTTCCTATCAATATTTTCACCAATACTAGAAAAGGTGAGAATCCCAGAGACCGAAGTTAATTACAAGCATTTTTTTAAAGGAGCAAAGTGACAAAATGCTTGAATTAATATTAAAATATTTTTTTACCAGACAAAATTCTTCTCAGTCCAAAGATATGGTATGTAGAGCTGCTAGGTGCAGTTTACATTTTTTTTTTTTTTTTTCAGAAAAGTTGCAGGAGGCCACTGGATGTATTATTGTAAAAGGGTGCTGCTTCAGAAATAAATTCTTCCACGTCTGCATAGGGAAAGTACATTTCAGACCATAACACAAAATGTACTTCGGAATGCAATTTTTCTGCATCCAAAAAAATAAAAATAACACAGTATGTAAATTGCAACTGCAGCGCTCATCAAATGACCAGGGCATTCAATGTCCATTGAGTTTTCTGACACCTTTTTTCAAAGTCAAGAGATGCAGCACCGTAGCCTCATCTGAATGTCAGACTGTGCTCTCCTGTGGAATTCAGCCTTGTTTTTCTTGAACTTAAAGGTTTTAAAGGATGTGGTAGCTGTGTTCAATGTTTGATGACACTCAGTACTAACTTGTGGTATACTTGGTTCTGTGAATTTGAAACCTTTTAAAGTTTGTTTTAAATTAAAGTTGAACTTGGGGAATTTGACTTAAAAATAAATAAGACACAACCTTAAAATCTTGTGTGTTTTGGTTTTTTTTCTTTTCTCTAGACGGAGTGTGATTGAAGCTGTTTATAACAGACTGAACCCCTACAGGAACGATGATACTGTAAGTATCCTTTCTCTTGTGTTATCTTTTCCCCCACCCCGATTATTTTAGCTGTTTTGTAAAGAAGCATTGTGCTAGTTCTTGTTAAAAGACCTCTTCCCCAAAAAAAGTGATAGCAAGAGCTTGTTGGGCTCTTTGGACTATGGTTTGTAATTGTTTGTTGCTGCCTTCTGCTGATCATAGTGTCAAAATTCCAGTATGGTTGATTCATTTGTCCTCTGGAATTTAATTCTTTGAATCTTTGAGTCGTGTATCTTTTTTTTTTTTTTTTCCCCTCTTAGGGGAGATGTTTTTCCCCCCAATATCAAGAAGAGAAAGGCTATACTTGTAGGTTAAAGAGATTTGCAGCTGTCACCTTTAAGGATGCATTAGTTTTCCAAATGGACTGCATAAGCACTTTTACTCTTGAGCATAGAGCATCTTACAGCAAGCATACAGTTCAGGTTCTTGTACATCAGTGATCAGAGTGACATGAATCTACTGTCAGTGGGGGGAAAAAAAAACCCCAGAACTCTAAAGTATGACCAGTGACCCCAATTACAGTTTTATCACTGGAAACAGTGTTCTGTCACCGAAAGTGCTGTACTTCATAAAGGAATTAATTGATCCTTAACCTATCAGCACAAATTACTTACATGCTTAGATGTGACATAAGTGAAATTCATCCAGCCAATTGCGTCAGCTTTACAACTGGGTGCTACTTTATTTGCCAGTTCTTACTATGTCTTCAATATAAAAATTCCTACGTAGTGGCTGAAAGAGGATGCTTTACCTTCAGAATACATTTAATAGGATGTTACTGTTGTACAGATGTACCGTACGCAAACTCCTTTCTTTTGCAGTGATGTTGGCAACTTGGATACAGAACTTTGCATGCTGAATAGTTGGCGTGCAGCTCCTGTGGTTTTAGTCACTACTGCTTTTATTCTTCATCTTTGAAACAAACACAGCCATTTTGGTTTTTCATATAATTGTTCTCCTATGCTACTTCTGGTCTTGAAGAAAAAAATGGAGGTAGTACTTTTGTGAAGGGTAATTACAGTGATTTTTGTTGGGTTTTTTTGGTTGTTTTTTTTTTACTACACCTCTGTGCCAACTGTTCTTTATGGTTTGTACTTAATTCTGTGTGCAAGTTTGAATGAAAGGTGCAGAACTTGTAGAAATTGTCGTATGTGGCATTGCTAGAGACTCAATTAGCCTCTTACGCATGAAGGAATCAGTGAGGCAGTGCTTTTAAAGAGAAGCGATAGTTCTACCTCCTGTAGCCTTAGTAATGATAGGGAAGTGTAGCTGTGGAAGCAGCAGCATTCACTGTTGTTAAAGGCTGTCATGGCCCTTAATTACTTAGGGGGAGGTAGCAGGTAATGCTGAAACAGCCGGAGGTTGCTGTACAAAAGCAGTTTGCTCTGATGCCTGTGCCACTGCCTTAGCTGTTGCTTCAGCTACCGAGCTGTGGTCTCACTTAGTCGTGGTGGTAACCTGTGTACCCAACTGATGAGGCGGTTGGGAAAAGCTGAATACAGAACAGTCTAAGCAAGGAAGAACGAAACAAACGTGACCCCAAGGCAAATGGATTAAAAAAACACATACTAAAATACTCAATTTTTGCTAAGATTCTTTTTTAAATTTTTTTAACTGATGCTAGGAATCAGTTAAACATTTTTCACCGTTGTAGTAGTTACATAAAATCCATTGTTTACTGTAGGCCTAAGTGGACCAAATTTTAGGGATACTCAGGTATTGGATGCCTGGTTGTAGTACCATGTAGTATGGCCATACAGTTACGAGTTAGAGCGCGGTATGTATCTGCTTTCAATCTTACCCTTAGACTTTTTTTCCTCCTTGCGGTTTTATTACCATCCAAAATTAGGGTTTCCTGCAGTTGCCCAGACTACATGTCTCTAACCTTAAATTATAAGTGGTAAAATTGATCTGAATTATAATGGGGTGTCAGTCAATGACTGTATCTTCCTATGCAGTGAGGGAGGGCTGAAAACACAAAAGATGGTAATGATAACAGCAAACAGCATGAGACACATCCTGCTCTTCTAATGCACCTGTGTAGTGAGTGTATCCCTGTGACATTACTTCTAACTACGCTGGGGATGCTTTTGAGTAATGTTGCTAGGGCATTATTCTGAGGAATGATCAGGCTGTTATAAAACACGTGGTCAGATTATGAAATATCTTAGTACTAAAATTTCTTTAATTAAGTATATGTGGTTTTTTAGATGCTCCTTAAATGCTGTTTTTCAAAGAGGAGGGAAAACAGACTCATGGAATGATTTACGTCTTTACCCTTTTCAGTCTGGATTATCCAGAAACTGCTGTAACTATGGGCACTCCAGACTTTAAAGGGTTCCTTCTTTTTTCTTTAAGGATTCTGCCTCAACTGATGATATGTGGTAAAACTGCTCATCTAGCTGTGGAGTTCACGTTTCATCCTTCAAATGAAAGTGCAGCCCAACCTCAGTGACCCTTCTTAACATCCATCCTCAACTTTAATTAAAGAAGGGAGTGTGATGTGTTGGTGAGAGTGACTACAGCAGTACGACATCTAGCCCAGGAACTGATCTTTTTTGTAAAACAGACTTCTGTAAACGTGATTTCAACCCATAATTCATGTTGTAAATCAGACTCCAGCAATTTGTTGTATGATTTTGTTTTTGTAAAGTGCAATTGTCTTTGTACAAAATGCTCATATTTAATTATGAACTGCTTTAAATCACTATAAAGGTTAGAAGAAATGTTTGGCTTGTGTGATGCAACAATATATATCCCTTGAAATTCATGTTGTGGTTTTGGATTGCAAGGAGCAGCAGCCTAGCCAGCTAGGTGCTCAAGAGGTGCACAAAACTGTAAAGATAGCTTTTTATTTTATATGAAAGCTGAACTTGTGGGCAACTTAACAGAAATTACAGTGTGTGAATTTGCTTGGCAATGGTAAAAATAACTAATAAGAGTAGTGCACATTCTTCAACAGACGCATATCGTTTCCTTGGACATATTCCTGCTCTCACATTGAGTTAAAGGGTGTTCTGATTTTGACTTCAGTGGGAGTTAAATCATGCCCTATTAATAGCATCGTGTTCATACGCATATGAACCTTGGGATTAGAATGCCTTGATTCTTTGCACCTCTTTTTTTTCATTAACTCTTACCTGAAACTACTAATCACTGAGCATGAACAGGCAGCTTTCTACATAACAGTAGGAGTCTGCAGCATTTTTACAATCCTGATTGGCTGGGTCTGCTGCTGTTCCAAATAAAATACTTTGAATTCCATTTTATCAATAAAGCTTGATTTAACAAACAAGAAATTTATCCATAAATGTGTAATTCCTTTTTTTTTTTTTTTCCTGCCTTTTAAAATGTCAGTGCCATTGTAAATGATATTTTACTTGTGGAAGAATATTTTTATTAATTGGTAGCCCATTTTTAAAATGGGAAGGATTTTGATTATTGCCCAAGACATAGCCATATGCTAGAGGATGATGTGGGATTAATCTGTTACCCTATTTTTTACAAGTGTGGGTTTTTTCAGGCTTTTTGGTGGTTTTAATTTTTCCTCCCTAATGAAGATGTGCATTGGTTTGAATTTGCCTACTGTTTGATAAAAATACATTTGTCAAAGCCTGACAATCTTTAACATTTTATGGTGTGTGTTTTTAATTGAACCACTTAGAATGAGAGACTAGTGGTTAAACAGTACTTGTGATTTGAGATATAGCATGTTGACAATATTTAACTGTTCGTTGTTTAAAATTCTAATTTAAATTTTATAAGATGATAAACTAATTTGATTTAATCTTAGCTTTCTCCCATTGAGCATACAAAAATTAAGTTTTCAAGTCAGTCGTGTTTGCAAAACTGCTGTTTTGTGCACCTTGTATTGTCTTTTTGGTTGAGAATATTGTATTTAATATGTAGTTTACTCATTTAGTAGGCAGATTCCCCAAAAGGTAAATCAGTAAAACAAGTAGATTGTAACATTTACTGCAGTTAAACAGAATCAAAACTTGGTGTATAATTACTTTTTTTGATAGGAAAATGTAGTACAATGCATTTTGCTATATTTGTCTTTCCCTAACTTTGAAATATACATATTTGTATATATAGCCTTAAAACTAATGCAGAGTTAGGGAACACTGAACAGTGAAAAAGTAACTTATAGTGTCTTGGAACTAAGTATAGTATATACCAGCAAACTTTTCTTTTATCCCTCTTGTCTATGTGGGGTGCTTAAACGTAACTTCATTGTATTCAGTTTGTAATCTGTTCAAGCATGAATGAAGAAAAAAAAATAAGCACTATTTGTATTTATAAATTTATAGCAATTTTTGCTTAAAGAACCAGTTCCTTACCTACCTATGAATAAATGCTTAAAATGTCTAATTTTGTTGTAGAGTGCAAAACTATAATAGTGTTAAGTTATAGCTTCACAGGCACCTAATTAACAAGCATATTTAATAATACATGGTGTATTAATGCAAAAAGCTAAACTTAATTTAGGACTAGGCAGATAAAGTTCTGTCCTTTTTCATAGAGACTAAAGTTTAGTTCTGGAAACTGCAAAACCTTGAACTGGACTGTGGAACCTTTGAGTTTTAAACTCTAAAAATCGGAAGCAAAACTGTGGTGTGAAAAGCCATACTTCAAACCATAATCACTTAAACTGTCTCAGTGACAAACGATCTATTTGAAGCCTCTTCTTATGAGGTCTCCTAAAGGTTAGAAAGAAAATAATTCTGCTGTTGCTACAGGCGATGTAACCAGGATTGAGGGTAGCAGAAGAAAGCCCGTTTCAGGCCTTTCTTTCTCCTGCCTATGTTCAGCCTATGTTTTGATGAGGTCAGAGCACTGAATCTATTGTGTATGCATAAACACTGCCATTTTAGATACAGATTTTGATTACAAAATATACAAATTAAGTATATAAAGCATCCTAGAAAAGAGGCAAGCTGTACTTTTCACTGCTCTGAAAAGAAAAAAAGGCACTTTTGCACCTCTGTGCATCTCCTTCTTGCACCAGAAACTTTTTTTTAAATGCTAAAAACATTAGCACCTCAGGGGCAAGGCAGCAAAGTTTAATTTTTTTTTTTTTTTAAGTATTGTGTACTATTTATTTCCCTTTTGGAAAGAGATTCCTGTGTGACAAAAAAATGAAACTTGTGTGATGTTAAAAGATGTATTTTTAAATACATGTTCAAATAGGATGGTCCCAATTTGCTTGTTTTTAAAAGGAAATGACATTTGTAAAGCTACTTCGCTTCGTATGCCATGCAACTTTGTTTTTCTTCTACATTTGACAGCTTCACTGGCTTCAGTTCCTGTGAGTTTTGTTATAGTCAGATTAAATGTTTCACTGATGTTCTGGGAGAATACCTGTACTGCTTTATAGACAACTGTTTCAGATCATTCTCACTAATTCAGCATTGAAATATGTTCAAGACAGAGGCTTCTAAAATGTGTTTTAAAACCAATGGTGGATCAAGTCAATGCAGTTACATTAAGTAGGGTCCTAGATTTGCAAGGCTTTGTAAATGTGTTGTATTGACAGTCCCTGGTGCACATGGGGGCGGGGGGGGGGCAGAAATCCACAGGTCCCATGCACGCTGCAAAGCCAGGGCCTTTCAGCTGCCTTGGCTCTTACCTAGCCAGGGAGCTATGCCACAGAGACCTTGATGCGTGGCCATTCTTCGTTTCAAGGTTCCAACAGAAGTCAGAATTGGAGGGATCTGCTTGTCATTAGCCGCCGCTGAATTGTGGTAATCCTGGGTTGTGTCATAGTAGCAAGGTGCCTGAGGAATATTAAGCAGCAGATGAGTAATGGTAGAGCTTACCTTGATCACTCATGCAGGTGCCAAAGCTATTCATTTAAACAAGTACTTAGAATAATATCAGCGCTCATTAAACTGTTTATTGCAAAGCTAGTGCCGTCTCGGCTCTGTAGGTTAAAATCTGAGCCATTCTGCTCAGTAAGAAAATTGGGAACTTAAAAAGATGATGTAACAAAATCGCAGAACAGTTTTGTATTGCTTCTCTGATAAGAATTCTGTCTTCGTTTGAGACATTGGGCTAGGGTAGACTTCCTATTGCACTTCATTTTTTAGTAATTTATGAACTAAGGATGTGGTTTCATGATCTACTTCTATCAGGACTAAACTGTTGCCCTGAGTTTGCCCCTCCTGCCCTTTTGTGTGCCAGCACTCATGCTTATGTGGCCGTGCAGTTAGGAGAAAGAAGAACAAATCAGTGCTCTTCAGCTGGGTAGACTGATAATCCAGCTATTGGATGCTGACCCTAGGGCAAGAGACAGAGTGGGGTGACAGGACCGAGAGCAAAGGAATGGTTGCACCACCCCTTCTGCCACAGTTTGGGAAACCACACCCTAAGCACAGATAAATGATTGACCTGTGTAGGGAGTTTTGAAGCCTTTGCAGATCTTTCTCTACACTTAAGACAAACATTTTGCTTTGGTAAACATTCTTTTTCTTAAAACTGGAATTGTGTGACTTTGGTTTTAATGTCGCCTTGTGTATGAGTTCCATGCCGACAAACAACTTTGTCTTCTGTGGGATAGACAGCACGGCTGCCACAATCAGGTCAATGACATGCTTGTTACAGTTCACTTTAAGTGTACATCAGGATTTCATCATGCGGAGATGTTTGCCTTCATCTCTACCTCCACCTTCCTGAATTGCTTTTATGTGCAAACGACTGGTATATTTAAATTTTTTGATATTTGATCTTGCCCATGTCTGAAACAGGCTTACCTTTAGTAAAATGTTACCCTTTTCCTCACTGTTTGGCAGATACTGTCTTTCGATACAAACCTAATGGACCGTGTGTAGGTTCAGAAACGGCAAAACTTTGTAGAGCTATAGAGCTGGACCTGACATTTTTCTGTAGAAAATGGAATTGTTACTTCCTGAGGTGTGACAATGATGTCTCCTAGATAACGAGTATAACTCCTTGTTCCTACCTCTATGTGCTTCTCAAAATGTACCAATCTTTTGGTGAGCTCTTGGAGCTCTCTCTGTGGAGTGCTTGCAAGGTCTGCAGCTCTCTCCACTCTTACATTGCTTAATAACCCTGCTTTGTAAATGAGGTAGCAGTCACCTGGGCCGTGGTGTTTGTTCACACAAGTTCAGGAAGCTATAGGAAAAACTTAAAGCTTTGTCTTCAGTCTCATGGACCACTAAATGCTTTTGAGTAGGCAAAAAAAACCCAATATACAACATGCTACAAGTTGAGTGTACATTGTCACCCACCGAAACCTTGTTTCCAGAAAAATTAAAAGTATTTCTACTATTTACTTAATACGTGAAAAAAATGCCTGGAAGGTTAATCTCCCGATTGTGTCAGAGTTGTTGACTTATAGTGACCAAGGCTCTATGCATATTCCTTGCTTTATCTACGTTTTTATTTGATGTTCCTTTTGAGTAGCAGTAAACCAGATTTATTTATGTTTTCCCCCCTTACGTAGACATTCTTTTCAAGTCTTTGCTCCCAATCTAAGAGAACAAGAATGATAACAGTGTCTCAGCTGAAGGCTGTGCAGGAGGCTTGCAACAACAGCAAAACCCCTAACCTTGGCAACTGCACACTTTGGGAATGTGGGTTTAACTTTAAAAATGCTTTTTATTGAATTAATGAAAGTTGTATTCTCAAAGTGGGAAAACTCCAGTAGAGGTGGGATGAGAGGTCGTGTTTCTAGAGTATATATCGGTTTATGCCTAGCCAGTTTTTTACACTTTTGTACCGATTCCTCCCCAGATGCTTTTTAAAATGCCACTAGACAGCTTTTTTTTTTTTCCCTTTTCATACCCCCAGCCCCACCCCCCCCTCCCCCAAAAAAAAAAAAAAAAAAAAAAAAAAAAAAAAAAGAAGAGCAATGATCCTTACTAGTGCGTAACCAGCCACTTGTTTGCAAGGATGAGTGCTGTGTCGGATAGTAATGGTTTCCTGTAAGAGCACTACAGCCCCACTTCTCAGCTCACTCGATAACATCGAGCCTGAGCTGAAGTTCATTTTTGCTTCCATTAACTGCATGGCTCTGATGAGCTGGTGGGAGCGTGGGTTTTATACAGCTAAAGTAGACAGGACTCTACATTACTTGGCTAAGCCTCCAGAGTTGAAGGAGGTGTTACTGTTTCTTTTGAAATACCTTTGAGAAGAAAAATGAGAAAACTGAGACTGGCAGGTCGTAAAAGATGACATACTTTTACTTCCATCAGTGCTTATAGACTAAGGTCCAGAGTTTAATTTCACTCACATTACTGAATTCAACCCAGTTTGAGCAATAGAACTACAGAGTAGCTGATTTCATTTTCACTGTTGGGGTTTCAGGCTGAAGTGTGGTATTTTTGTTCAAGCTACAGGGGAAAATTAAATTAAGATAGTCTTGGGAAAATCAGACATGTACTTAACTTCACATCCTGCTGACACTGATGGAGTTTCACTCACAATGTATTAAGTTTGCACGTGTATTGGTGGAGCCCTGACTGCCCTGCTTTTCTTGGAATGAAAAAGAAATACAATCTTTATTCTGGTCTGGTTTTGAAAAAGCTTTTCAAAGCCAAAGCGAAGAAGGTGGTATTGTTAAAGCAAAATGTTAGATTAATCAGAGACAACACTTTCATAATTCTTCAAACATGCAAGTCAGAATCTCTTTTAAAATACCAGAAGGGCGCAGTTTCAGGGGTTCAATCTTTGAGGTAGTGCTTTTAGTTGTAAAGAGTAAATAAAAGGATGAAAGCCAAAATGTTACCCAGGAGGAAAAAACAATGAGACCCTAAAAATTAAGGAGTAAATGTGCTGAATTTATACAGCATTATTTCCACGTCCAGTGATGGACCAACTGAAAGGATCTTTGTTTTTTTAGGGGAACTTTTTATTCTCGCTAAGTGTTTGGTGCAAGATGGGCAAGTATGCTGCAATTTGAAATTTTCAGACTCTTAAATTGGAAACTGGGCATTATAAACCAGTCCCCAGTACAGGAGATGCTGCAGTACCTGTTTTACCACGTGTTCTGCTGATTAATGCTGTGCAACTGTTTTGGTGCTGGAAGTTGGGGTTTCTTAGCATACGTTTTATTGCTGATGGTGTGATTCGCAGAGATCTTGAGTGCCAAGAGTTAAGTTTTATTTATTGATCAGATCTAACTCTTTGGTGCCAGGAATCTAGTTTCTGGATTAAGTGCTGAATTATGCAAATGTTCTTGGCAAATCGTGCTGAGTAGTTCACTGCTCGGAAAACTAAGTTACTAGCGATGTAGGGTTAACATGAGTCAAAAGCCTGGGTTCTCCTGGTCAAAGAATACTGGGTATTTAAAAAGCATGAGGTTTGATTTCCAGAACTGGCTGTTCCATAAATCTTTCAAAGTAGAGATTCTGGTTTCTAGCATCTGTCTTGTTACTAAGACCATGTACAAACATGCTGAATTAGAGAGTTTTCACTTGTCTTCTCACAGAATTGACTCCACATCGTATCATAAGAGTCTCATTTGTAGTGACATGCTGTGCCTGTCTTTTTAGAGAATTCATGACCTCTTTATATCTATTTTGTGGAAAGTGTAACTTTTTTCATTGATGACCTGTATAAATGTGTGTTACGAATGGAGAGATTTAAGCTTGAAAAGCATGTTTGCAGATTACACGGCTTCATTATGGAATTTATAAATTTAACAGAGTAATATACAAAAGCATAACTATTTTCCTTAAGTAGAATGTATAACAATATATAATAAATTATTCTCCACGTAGTTCACCCTCTATTTACAATTTTACACAATTCAAACTGTGTGTTTACAGAAAGTTCAATAAATGTATATTTTGTACTATGTACAGATTCCTGGTCCCAAAGAAAATGTGTGAACTTAGTTTCTAACTTAACTTTTGAGATTGTACTTTTTTTTTTTTTCTCCTTTTTCTTTTTTGGTTTGGAATCAGTTGAACAAATTGCGTTATGCCTGTCGATGGTGGAGGCTTGCATTGGACTACATGGGAATTGGAAATACTTCTAATCTATAAAAGTGATTCCACTAAATAAAACAGGCAATGACATCGTGTGTGTGTATTTGAGTGGTTTGCTACAAACCGTTTTCACAGCTGCGTTATTGTCACTAGTTTACAGACTTAGCAGGCCTCCTTCAGTTTTCTGATTCAAGCTAATGATTGTAAAATGAAATATGGATGCTTATTTTGACCATTCTTAGTTAGAGTAATGAAAACAAAACAAACAAAACCCCACCACCACACTTTTTCCCCTTAAATGTTGAAATTCCAGGAAAATGCAGCATGCGCTTGGCTCCAGCCGGTGTTCCCCAGACACCACCTGATCTGGGGTCTTCAAAACAGCTCGGGGTTGATGAGGATGGCCAACTTTTGGAAAACCAAGTCACCCAGGAGCAAAATATATTTGTATCTTCTGCCCTGATTCAGTACCATAAAATACAAGATAGACTTTTGTAATGTAATTTTGAAAAATTTAAGGATACTAAAAGCTAAAATAGCAGGGGCTATCGTAACAGGACAAGGGATAATGGTTTTAAACTAAAAGAGGGGAGATTCAGACTAGATAGAAGTTGTTGGTTTTTTTTTTTTTTTTACAATGAGGGTGGTGAGACCCTGGCCCAGGTTGCCCAGAGAGATGGTCGATGCCCCATCCCTGGAAACATTCAAGACCAGGTTGGTCTGGGCTCTGAGCAACCTGCTCTAGTTGCAGCTGTCCCTGCCCCGTGCAGGGGGGGTGAAGTAGGTGGCCTTGAAACATCCCTTCTAACCCCAAAGA
>JAAGNO010002555.1:25872-60348 GCA_033439905.1 Ceryle rudis
CACGTGTTCCAGTCCCTTCAGCATCCGTGTAGGCCTCCGTTGGACTGTCTCGAGCAGATCCCCGTCTCTCTTGAACTGGGGAGAAAACCATGTCCCTCAGCACCACATCTACACATCTTTTAAATACCTCCAGCGATGAAGACTCTACCACTTCCCTGGGCAGCCTGTTCCAGTGCTTTACAACCCTTTTTGTGAATAATTTTTTTCTAATGGTCCATCTGAACTTGCCCTGGTGCAACTTGTTTCCTGGGAGAAGAGCCTGTCCCCACCTTGCCACAACCTCCTGTCAGGGTGTTGTTGAGAGCAAGAAGGTCTCCCCTGAGGCTCCTTTTCTCCAGGCTGAACAACCCCAGTTCCCTCAGCTGCTCATCATACATGTTGTTCTGTAGACCCCTCACCAGCTTTGTTGCCCTTCTCTGGACACTCTCCAGCACCTCAATGTCCTTCTTGTAGTGAGGGGCCCAAAGCTCATCACAGTGTTCAAGGTGCAGCCTCACCGGCGCCAAGTACAGGGGGACAGTCATTTCCCTAGTCCTGCTGGCCACGTTATTTCTGATACAATTCCTTCATCTTTTTCAGTTTAAAAATGGTTTTATATGGTTAGCCTAAATATCTTCTGTGCGTTAAGCACGGATGGAGAGAGTAGACTCAATGCATGTCACTGAACCAAGAATTTACTAGTTCTCCTGCTTTACAATTATGGGAAGCAGAGTCTTTCCTAAGTATTAAAATAAGACTCCTTTTTTTTATGCCTTTTGGAGCATCATGAGTCTTAATGTTGCCACTTTGCTACTCAAGTCACACTCGATGGTCCTCTCCTGCGTTTGAACACTCTGCTAACTGGGGTCAAACCCCTTTGTTCTCATGCCTTGGTTATGGCTTACACTGTGCAAGCAGAACAGCTTTAACTGGGTACTAGTTATAAATCCTGAATGGTGCAAGCTGAAGGGCAAACAAGCAGACATTGGTGGATGGATATGCCAGATAAAACGCACCGCATTTCACCAGTCCTAACAGTCCTGTACTTCCAGCAAGAGAAAACCTTAAGACAAAGACACTGGGCAGCCCAAGCCTTCAGGCCAGCTGTCTCTTTTGACATATATTTCATTAGGCAGTTGTAGCTCCTGAATTACACATGTTCTTTGTCTATTACATCATGACCCCTAGCACAGCTGGTGATGTTTTTTTGAAGGGGTGGAGGAAAACTGGAGTTTGTCTATTTTGATCTCACAGAAATCAGATCTTTATGAAAAGAAAGACAATGTTTTCCTCTCCTGGATTGAAAAATAGCTGGGAGGGGCTGTTTCCAGAGGTTCCCTTTTGCTAGCCACCATGAGGATCTCAGGCCAGGAACCCTCTCATGTATCAGCTCAGAGAAGATGTAGCTGTTTTCCTTTTGCCATGCATAGATAGGGTCATTGACTCCATTCAGCTGAAGGCCTTCTGTAATCGATTTTCAGAACAGTCTGAGGTCGTTGCATACTGTGCCCTACGGCAGCCCAAGGATTTGTAGACTGTGTGCTTTGACCTGATTCTTTTTTTCCCCTCTCTCCCAGCATCCTGAGGTGGATCTGCCGTGCTTTGTTGTCCCTCGCAAGCATCTGGAGGGGGAGGGGTGTGTGGTAGAGATTTGATTTGATTTTCTAATTAATGCCTAGAAATACACATGTGGCATCAGCTTTGGGCTTTCCACCGCCCAACCTTTGGTGTCATTGCCCTGAATTACAGCCCTGATGACAGGGCCTTTGCGCGATGTGTGCAAACTGGACCAGTTCTGGCAGCACATTCACAAAAATATTTATGAAGCCACAAGACCAGACCACGGGTCTCTAAGATGTAGAGAAAATACACATTTTGAGTCGTGCTCCTTGCTTTGTTGCAAGATACAGAGATAAAAGCATTGCTTTGTCTAGATCCCTGGTCTAAGTCAATTAACTGAGCATTCACAAGAGCTTTCTTACTCGTTATACTCCGTTCACAGTATTTTGTTTTAATTTGATACCTGCATGAGTTAAAATGTTTATGTGGATCTCTCCATTCATGTGGCTGGTGCTTTACAAGCAAACATAAATAGAAGATACTAAGGGATTAATCCTCACAGCAGGTCCCACCGCAGAAATTTAGAAATGAAAGAAATTCACATGAATTAAGTGTAGTGAAAAAGAACCTCAGAACAGGAAAAGATTATAAGTGTTATTTCTCTAGATTAAATGTTAATTAGTTAGATCAATATTTGCACATACTGCATACTTATGGTTAATATTTGATAGAAGTATGAAAATAAGACAGCTACTTTTTGAAATCTAGTTTGGAAAACCAGCTTATTCCTGTATAAATGTCAAATGTGGTCTGTGTTTAAATGGAGTCTCACTGCTGTCAAAAACAGACATAAAAAGTCTCTAGCCATTACCCAAGTGAATACATGTCTACGTTCCAGTCTCATTTAGGAACACCATCTCTAATTGCAAAAGTGCTTTTGAAAACTGTACTAGGAATTTTCTCCACTAGCAAATCAGCTGTTTTCTTTGCAGAAGTGAACAATGGAGAACTGACCTAAATACACACAATTATGCAGGAAATTTTGCTTTGGGGCACAAAATGGAATAGTAGGCTGGCTATGAAAGTTAATTTGAATTTCAGACCAAGTCCCAACTGTTGCAGAAGGGAGAGTCAAAGGAAACTATATTTGAGGGAAACAATATTTTTCCAGCCAGCCGCAAACACTGAATTTTCCTGCAGTAGTCTCCTTTTCGTAAATGAGACTTGTAAATGTTTGTAAGGTAACCTGTCACAACCAAAGTTTTCTCACCCTATTTTCTCCTATACTTCAAATAATTGTCTGAGTGTTCTCAGGGAGATGTCCTAGAATTAGGATGGCCTCTTTCTCCTGGTTAGTGGTGAATGCTGGATCTGGGCTGCTGCCATTAAGTCTGGCTGCTGCAGAACTGAGCAGCAGAAAATGTGGCCGGTATGAAGACAAAGTCCAGACATCTCAGCAGTAGAAGTTTGTACAAAAATTTGAGGGTCAAAATGCTGCACTGGCCTTTTCTTTCTTTTTGCAGATGGGGTATGCTTTCCAGAACAAACAAGCAGCAGAGAGAAAGAAGTTAATTGAAAAATGAAACAATCCCATGTAATGAATGGGAAGAGGCCAGAACTGTCTATTCATCTCTACGGTTTATAATGTGGAATGATGAAAAAAATAGCAGAGGAAATGGAATAGAAAATAAAAATAGAAAAATTAACAGAAAGTTTCTAGAAAATCAAATAGAAATAATAGAAAATTCAAAGAAAATCAAAAGTTGGTGGTCTCCTCTTTATCTACAGGCTAAATCTGTAGTTTCTGGTAAAAAAAATTTGCATTTGCAGTGTGTTCCAAAAGTCAGGATGTTGCGATATAAACCCACACCTGTGGCCTGTGATGCTTTCTACTGAGGAAAAGCCTTCACCTAGGGATGTCAAACCCTTTCCAAGGGGAGGAGGTCTCTAACTCTGCTCTTGAGCTGTAAACTAGTGCTGCTTCTCCCAGGAGAGGCAGGCAGGGGGAGGTGGTGGGGTGGGACAAGCAGACATGCTGTTGTCATGTCTGGGACCCAAGTGAACCTGAAAACCCTGAGAATGTTGCAGTGCAGCCTCTTATCCATTTCTGTGCTCTTCCTTCCAGCAGCTGAGGAAAACCTCTAAGGGTAGTTGTGAGGTGACATCAGGAAAGCACAGAGAAACCAGCAAGCAAAAGCGTGGTGAGGGCTTATATTTGAACAGAGTCCTCATCCCACTCGTGAGCCCAGTTCCTACAGTGCTTGAGATCAAGTCCAATTCAGATATAGGCAGGTTTTATTACTTGATTTTATACTATTCCTTTCTAGTTTAAAATAACTTGTCCATGGGAGATATACCTACTGAAATTGTTATTTCAAATGCCCCAGAAGAAGAGTGTCCCTTAGGAAAATGATTTTCCAGTGCTCCTGGATTTAACTCACTGACACCAGGCTCAGTGAGGGCACGGAAGGTCCTGAGCATGTCCAGGTCTTCTGGGAGCTCAACAGGCAACTGCAGGTTTACAGGGAGAAGGTGGAGGTGATAGGAAGGACGGACAGATCTTTGTTTGCCCCAGAGGGAAGCCAAACTTCTCCCATATTGCAAACTACACCCTGGGGCTATGCACGTGCCTTGCTCATACCTTAATTTCTTTAGAAATAATTATGCTCAGCCCCACTTATGTCTTAGAGTTCATACAGATAGAGGATATAAAAATCCAATGATGTAATGTCTCATTTTGAAACATCTGCCCACTTCCTCCTCCAGCCTGCGGGTCAGAGGAAGCCATGAAAAAAAGAAAGCTCAAGGACATTCCTCCTGCCTCTGTCTGATTTCTGCCCTGATAGGGCTCGGACTAATGTTGCTTCAATTAATATATTTTCTTTTAAAGCACATGTTTCAGAGCACTTCAAAAGCTGGATTCCCTGATCTTTGGTAGATCAGCAATGAGTCAGAAGCATCTGCAGGAAGAGCAGAAAGGTGCCTCCATAGCGTATTTCACAGCAAGCAAAGGACACACTCATGTCAGATGGAGCAGTGCTCTGGCAGGGGTGGGTCAGACAGCAGAAGGGGCTTTAGCAGAAGGTTGTACTAAGTTCAGCAAAGCTGCCTGTGGTGCAGCCAGCGGCACGCAGTTCTCTACGTCTGTCATAAACTGCTGCTTTAGGGATATTCAGAGGAAGCAGCTTCTCTAGTGCTGCCCTCTCCTGAATTTTCTTTGTGCATTTGGCAACGGATTAGGAAGCCAAAGAAATGGAAAAATTGTAAAAAATGAATTTTTATGTTTGCAGAAGCACAGCTAGTCCCCAGCCTGTGTTGATGCATGGGATAATTTTTCCCTTTGCAGGACTTTGCACTTCCCTTTGCTGAACTTCATGAAGCTGCTGTTGACCAGCTTCTCCATCCTGTTGAGGTTCCCTCTGAATGGCAGCACAACCCTCGCTGTATCAATCACTCCTCCAAATTTTATCCCACTTTCAGACTTCCTGAGGGTGCACTCTTTTCCATCACCCAGGTCAGTAGGGAAGTGTTTTAACAGTATTGACTTCTTTATTGACCTCTGGAGCACACCACTTCTCCAGGTGTGAGTCATGGTGTGGTGACCCTTCCCCAGTGCACCTTTCTCTGGCCTCCTGGTTGGAGGCCAGACTAGGAGCAGTGGACTGCCATTTTTAAAAGGGTAAATTTGGGGCAGGATCACAAGAAGTGTGGCCAACGTATACGTCAGATTCATTGGGAAGCAGAATTGCTTCTGAAAAGAAATAGCTGGGGCTCCCACTGCCTCCACTCTAAGTCCAGATGAGACAACAGAGGTTGAGGGATGTAGACTGAAGTTGAGCAAGCAGGAATTTCTCCCCTCTAGCATCCAGGACTCGTTTAGCATATTGCACATGTTTTTCAGGGAAGAGAAGCATTGAGAAGTGATGGGAGAGACAGTGTTTATCTGGCGCTGTCTCAGTATGTTTATTTGCATCTCTGTGTGGTCTGTGACTTTGGGATTTTTCTGGGAGGGAAAGACAGGACACCTTTGATTTAGATGAGTGAAAAGGGATTGTGCTTATAAGCAGCCTCGCATGCAAGTAGCATGTGTGCTACTTAGCCAAGGCTAAGCGAGTAGCACTCCAGCTCCCTTCATCCTCCAGTTTGTCCATGCTTGGACTTTCTACATCCAACCAAATCGATGGACAGGAGCTGCAGACCAAAATCATTCCACTCGTCACTTTTCCCTCATTATTATTGTTGCTGTTTATTTGTTTTACAGTAGATCCCAGGGCCATCTGTCATGGGTCAGTCTCTGCTGCACACAGAGGGACAGGTCCTGCCTCATGTGGGTGCAACAGGCAAATTCCAGGAACTTCAGTGAAACAAAGAGGCAGCATCACGGGGACCACGAGACCTGAATTTTCACAGCATTTCTATTACCGCACCTGATGCAGAATGCAGCCATCAGCAAAGGTCCAGGCAACTCCACGCACGGAAGGCCAGACCATGTGCTCTGAATCAAGCAGCGATGGGACAACCGTCTGTTAGCAGCTGGGAAGGGAGGGGGTGAACACTGCTTGAGCTGAATACCCTCCATCAGTATTGAGGACCCTGACAGCTAAAGACTTTAATTTAAAATATAAGTAGGGCCGGCAGCATTTACCCAAAGTAACAGCACAAAGCAGCGTGGTTGCACACGCCCACGGGCTGCTGCAGTGCTGCTGCCACGCTCATGGTTTTTATACGACCCAAGCTTTCTGTCACCAGAGACCCTGCAGTCATGTCTGTACAGTCACCTGGAGTCAGAGGCAGGGAGCCCTAATACCCTTTGTTCACCAGGTAAATTCTATTTCCCTTCCCATTGTGCTGCGCCGCTTGTCAGTGTAACTTTACACCCGGGATAGGAGACTCCTACAAAGAAACTGGGGCAAAGGCTGGCAAATTACAATCCTTTACTTGTGAACGGGGACGTCCCAAGAGATGGGTTGAAGCAATGCACCTGGTGTAAATAATTACGTGCTTGAAATGGGGGAAAAGGGTTGAAGACAAGCTAAATGCCACCTGATTATTTTGGGTGGTAAAAGAAGGACTTTTTATGTGGAAAGAACAAATGTCCTGCTCAGGAGTCTGCTGGTGATGGAATGATTAATCTTTTCTCTTTTCCTCCTCATTCTTTCCTTGACTTTTGGGGAGTTTTGTTCACTCTCTGCTACCTTCCCCTTTTGTTCTCATTTCCACAGCAGCACCTGGAGGTAGGGCCGGCCGTAGGAAAGGAACCCCACGGTGGCTTATTCCAGCCAAGATTGTATTTCAAATAACTTGGGTCTTCATTTTTTTTCAGGACCTCTTTGATCTGCAAACTACTCTTTAAATGATTGAAGCAGGAATCTGACCGCCAGTGACTTTGCTTTACTAGCCATCTGAGCTGGGTTTCTTAGACCTGCAGTAACTATGCTGCACTCAACTGATGTTGTAAGCGATGGTGGTGGTCCTTGACTTGCACAGAGATGTGTAATGCAGCTGAGCTTACCATGATCAAAGCTCCTTATCGCTAACTGTCTGTGCCTTCTGCCACTGCAGGGATCAAACAAGCTCATATGGGTGAAATATGAAATACAGAAACATCTTTTCTTTGGAAAGTAATGCTGTACTCTTTTTTTTTTTTTTTAGAGAAAGGAAGGAGGTGGGAATTTTTAGAGATCTCTGCATAAACCCCTGTGCTAAGTAGTGTGTTTGCACACAGGCAAACATTCATTCCAATTCCACACAATGATAGAACCCTTTCAGTTGGAAAAGACCTTTAAGATCATCAAGTCCAGCCATTAACCAGCACTGACAAGTCAACCACTAAACCATGCCCCTCAGCACCACATCTACTCATCTTTTAAACACCTTCAGGAATGGGGACCCCCCCACTGCCCTGGGCATCTTGGGCCAGGGCTTGACCACACTTTTGGTGAAAACAAATTTTCAATACCCCATCTAAACCTCCTCTGGTGCAACTTGAGGCTGTTTCCTCTTGCCCTGTTACTTGTTACTTGGGAGAAGAGACTGACCCTCATCTCACTACAACCTCCTTTCAGATAGTTGTATCCTTCCTCAGACAAGTGGGAAGAATGGTATACCTGTACTCGGTGTTTCTCTGGTCCTGGATGTTGTGCAGCAGCGAACTACACCTTTTCTTTCCAAATGTTGTTTTCAATTATACCAGTCATCTTTAGGCTATACAGAAGCTGTTGATCCTTGAAAAACAATCCTGCATCTCCAGAAGAGATCATGACGAGTTGTTACGATGCTTCCACGCCACTTCCAGACACAGTAATACAGGAGAGGACACCCTGAGGCCAAGTACACAAAGCTTTAGTTGACTTCCCAGTGGTGGAGTAGGGAAAAGGCTGATTAAGTCTCCCTGCTTGGGTCTGGGGAAATCTACTCTGTGTTGCTGCTTTTCCAGGTGAATTTTTTGACCCTGAAATTAAGAACATGATAGAACAGGCATTGTGGAGATAAGACTAATGATGGGAGGTAACTCAACCCATTAGGAAGGATTATTTATAACCCCTTAAACCAGAGAAATGTAAATTCTGAAACAAAGTCTTCATTTCCATCTTGTCCTCTTTTCTTCGTGTGCCTTGTTTTTCAAATTTTCATATGAAACACTAGAAGAACAATAGTCATTGTACATTTTTCCACTGTGTGATTTTTTTATTCATCTATTTATCTATTATAGTTCTTCTCTCTCCCTTCCCCCTTCCCCTCTCCCCCAGTAATCACCATAACTCAAGGGGAAAGACTCAGGATTCTGGCAAAACCTGTTTCTAACTAAACAAGTGAAATCCTGCCCCCACTGACACCCCTGACACATTTACATCGCCTTCACTTGGGCCAGAGTTTCACCAAATACAGAGTTGAAACTGTATTTCTGTTGATTATTTTGGAGTGGGCATCAGTGTAGAAAAGAATTCAGAGGAAAAGAAAAATTCAACTAAGAGAGACCTGTTGCCCCAGAGCAGGTGTAAGAAGCACACACAGCCTGAGGACTGGCCCCTTTGGAATGGGAGTCAGCAACTAGAGAGCAGTTAAATGTTAGCAGATCAGCTGCTTTACCACCCCAAATCTGAAGCCACTTGAAACAGCCAATGCAGAGCTCTTAACAGGACCCATAGCTGCCTTATTCATCATGCAGTATCTACTTCTACAAAGCATGCTTCAAAAAAGACTGGTTTCAAAAGAAAAATAAGCCCCCCTTTAAAAGCATTTTATTGCTTTTCATGTTTAAAAAGTCTGGAAGGGCAGAGAGGCTGGGGAAACCTGGACATGTCCCCACTCATAATGTTATTTATCTCTTGTCATGCTCTGTTTCTTCGTGTAGCCATTACAAGTGACTAATGCAGCAACACAGCGCTGAGCACGGCTCTCCCTGGGGCTGGGGATCTCATGTCAGGAGGGTACGATCCAATTCACATTGAGATGGATACATTAAATCTCTTTACTCGATGCCTTGTCAAGAAAAGCCGATCTGCCTGCTATCAAATGCACAGAGAGCCCCCCAGCCCATAAAAGCAGTTTTATGTGCTCATTGATACAGAATAGATTGTCACTAAACCTTTCAGGCATTGTTGTCAAGGTCAATAATACTGATCTATTTTAGCACAACAAGGGGGTAAAAAAGGGAATTCTGTCAAGATATGACCTTTAAAAGACCTCATCTTTGGAGAATCAAAATAGAAAACAAAATGTGGAAAGGGTGTTGTTTTGTTACCTTTGGGCTTATCTGAACTGGGAGTAATTATACACGTTAGCAAGAAAATAGCTCAAGAAATGATTTGGTTAGCAGTGAGATGCTCTGACCAAAGGCAAACAGTGCATTAGTTAATTGTTGTTTTCACATAAAGATGTTTAAAATTAATTTTTCCAGCTGTGATTTTTAGCAATATTCAGCTAGCTTGCCCTTAGTGGGACACAGAGATGGCACATCCAACTGCACTCGCCCTTCCCGCCTGCTCCCGTTACCCTACGCTCCTTTGCTGCAGGTTGCAAACCAACCAGTTGGTCTTCACAGCCAGGACTGCACCTGCCTCTGCACAGACCTTGGGTCTCAAATGGGGTCTTTGCACACCATGGTGCCATGAAACATTCCACGGGGGGTCACACACGTGTCTGCATGTTGGACAAAGTCTTCAGCCGTGAAGAAGGCAAAGCAGAGGTCCTACCAGACTCACTGTGCATGCTGAAAGCAATTCAGGTGTTTTAATCTCCGTCTCAATTCACTACTGGGTCAGCTCTTGCAACTGGGCAGACACAAGTAGTTAGTTCTTTATCTTCTTCTGTTTAACCTTTCTCAGGTGCTTGAGGTTACACATCAGGGCGAACACTTGTCTTCAGTTTTCTGTTCAGTGCAAGCAGACTTCATTGTGCTATTTAACACCGCTAAATATGCATCAAAACATGACCTTACAACCTTTCTTTAGGTACACAATTTTTTCTTCGCTGCTTTTCCTCCCTTTGTTAGAATGAGGATAATTGAGGATGGAATTAGATATCTTAACTGATGATTCACTGCCCCAAGTTCTTTAACTCACACATTACATTAGCCAGCATCTACAGATGTTATTGTGTCTAATAAAAAGACCTGCCATGCAAAATCACCAGGCTAGTTAGACTTATTTGGGAAGAGCTATAGGTAGGAGAAGAACAAGTGTATAAAACAAGCAGATTTTCCAGCCAGCATAAAGAAGTTGTTGCCTACTTTGCTTCAGGGAGCTAATTTTTCATGTGCCACCAACACTGACTTTTTCGCTTGACTTGCTCTGTATTGTGGCATATGCAGCAAGCCGTTCTCCCTTCCTCTATGTTACATTTATTTTAGGCCAGTATAAATGCATCTCTGGAAATGTGAAGAGAGTCTAAAGGTCCTTGATGCATTCTCTTAAAAAGCTGGTTTTACATGGTGTGCTCAGAGCTGCCATCCTGTAGCCTGAAAGCAAAATCCTACCTGTTTCTGACATCCAATGTCTACCTCAATAGTAGTCCATCCTGCTTGCCTTGGTTGTTGTCTTCAAGGTCTCATCCTCAGCAGTAACAGTGGCAATCAAAGGTCCTTGTGTCTCTAGTGACCAGACAGGGGATTAAGGTGGCTGGTCCCAGTGGTTCATCTATAAAAAGTTTCCCAAAGAGATAACGCATAATACTTTTAACTTCCTTTAAACAGTGGTGGGTTTAGGGCTTCAGAAGCAGTGGCAGAATCCATTTAACAAGCGACAGAAGTTCCTTTCATCATCCTAGGCAGGCAGTGCAGAGTTACTGGTTGCATATGTAACTGTATGACAGCTTCTGCACACAAACCAAGGAAGTTGTCTGAACAGTTCCCCTCATTCCATTTGTCCCGAGGCATCCATTAAATCTCATGTTAGATGGGGGATGACTGAACATGGGACTCTCTTGGAGTGTGAAAGTTTAACTGTGTAAAAAAGGAGCTTTAACAACTATTATACCTGGTAGTTACCCATTTCCTAACAGTTCTATCAGAGTTCAGCGATTGCAGCTATTTGATTCATGCTTGGATGGGAGGACCTTTGAGAGACCTAAGACAGCAGGGATCTTCTCTATTGTGCAAGGAGCAAAGCCATACTTTGTCAGAGTTCTCTGGAGTGGAGAATTCCCTCCCAATTCCTCATCTTCTGGTATAAATGTGAGGTGCTGGATACTTAGGAGTTCATCTATTGAAGGAATGTATGTTATGGCATTTGTCTTACTGCACAGAGTCAGGCAGTATTGCATGGTTAGGAGCTTTCAGCAAGTAACTGGCTCAGACATCACTGTACTACCCCCGAGTCTGAGGCTGAAAAGAATTCCCATCCCAAGTCCTTTGCTCTTGGTCATTTAAATGGCTCCGGGAGAAGCTGGATTCAAACTAATTGCTACTGACGTGCCTCTGCTCTTCACCTTGGCCTTACCACAGCAGCAAAATCTTTGGCCCAGGACTGTGCCATGCCATCCATGTTCAGTTCCACAGCTATATTGTGGAATTCCTCTTGCTTACCTTTTGGAGCAGGGCAGTGACAGTGTTCACTGGGAAAGTATTTCTTGGGTCACTGAGCTAAACTTTCCACCACGGGGAACCAAGGCCTGTAATCCTGTTGATAGACAAAGGCATACAAAAGAAGTGAAGTGGCTATTAGTCTTGTTGGATTATGTCCTACCATATAGATGGACAGACGTATAAATGGATGAGTAATTCAAAGCGGTGAGTAACCACAAGATAGCAATATTTCCATAGTTTGGGAAAGCCCAGACTGTGTGTGCTGTTTGGTGCCAGCTGAGATGAAAAATGGCGGGTTTAGTAGGTCAGCTAAGATACGCCCACACAGACACATGGCTTTTGATAAAGCAAGCAAACACATGCAGTGCTGCCTAGCAGAAATATTCCATAGACCCCGTGCATTATACTTGCAAAAGAGAGACCGTATGTACAATTCCATGATAAAGTTTAACAGACTTTCTGAGCTCTGCCAGTGTCCTGAACCATGAAAGCTGGAGATATTTATAAATGTCAGCAAGAGCTCCAGTGAAACCATAACATTGGTATTTACTTCAGGACTTCATTACTATTTATTAATGTATAAGATCATGGATTTGAAAGTATAAATAGATGGAGGAATTTTCTGTGGACAGCAAAAGCGTGATTTAGAATATATGTGTCTGTGAGGCAAGTGGAAGATCTGATGCATAGGAAACATTAAAAAAAAGGCTTTTTCTTGGAAATCTTTTTATACGCTCTATTTCAGTTTATATTTCCACCATCACAAGCAGGGCCCAAGCACAGGCAAGGAGGAATTACATAACTTTTGTTTATAGTTCCATTATTTTAGTTGATGTATTTGGAACAGATTGATAAATTAATCATGACTCGTGGTCCATTTCGCAGAAGTTTGTTGACCAGTTTACAATCCTACATTTACAGAACTTAAAACAAGATGGACTTAAACTTGGGACACTCAGCATATTGTCTCTCCACTGAACCTCACCTGTGCTGAGCACTTCCTGCGCTCTAACGCTCCTCGCAGAGCGCTACGAGCCAGGAATTCAGTGTCTGCAACACCGTTCCTGTAGCAAGAAGGGGATTATGGTGTTAGGTTTATGCAAGATGAAGGATTCACCTTGTCAGGAGAGCTACTGGCTGGCTGCTGTCTCCCTCCTCCCCATAGATGCTAAAAAAAACAAACCAGGGTGACCATCGTGTCACTGAGAGAATTACACCTCAGATATAGTCACAGATGAATACATTTGGTTGTATCGTTTTGTTTTGTTTTGTTTTGTTTTGTTTTGTTTTGTTTTGTTTTCACCAGTGAGCTATCTTCTGTGTATTTCCTTAAATAAAATTAAAAATTCCAGTAGCATTGGTTTAGATCCAAAATTATCCTTGACTCTTTTTCCTCTACTATTCATTACCCACATATTTTTCTTAGTTTCCTGGAATTTCTAGCTTACCCACTGGTTTATATCAGTTCTTCAGATCATCTGTCCCCAGAAGTAAATAAGGTTCAGCTTCAAAAAGTGCAAAACATGTTGTCATTTTCTCTCCAGGTTTCCAGACGCTTTAGCTCCTTCGTATTATCTCCCTGACCTCACTGTCAATTCCCATGTATTCTCCATGGCCCTACAAGCAGTAGCAGCTCATGACATTGCAGCACAGTGTCACAGCTATCCCTGGCTTCAAAGCTGTCCCCCACCCCCATGCCAGATGCTACTGGCCACCTTATTCCAAGACGCACATTTCAGAGGGCTCCTTGTGCAGCATAAAGCTCTGAGCAACTGGGGACCGCCACACCACAGGTTCTTGTGTAGTCCTGCCCAGCTCTTGGCTACATGGGGCATGACAAGCTGTTAGTCCTCCTCTTCAGCTTCAAATTACGTGGTGTGATATGCTGTGGTGGATGGTGTTGACTTGTGATTATCTTCACCCCTCAAAAGGGGTGAAAGGGGCAGCAAAACTACACACAAAGCTCCTCTTAATTTGCCATGGTCAGTAGGTTTTAGCATCATGTTCTTCAACACCATCTTCTGGAGCCAAGAATTCCCAATTTACCAGAGACAACCCTCAGCCATCAAATTCTTGAGAACCAAGCAAATCCACACCTCCGCTGGAGGATTTTAGGTAATTTCTGGACCTATAGGGAAGATGTCAAATACATGTGCAGAAACACTCCACCAGTAGCAGCACCACTGAGCTCCTGATATGCTAAATGGAGAGTACCAGGCAAAACAAGGTCAAATAATTAAGGAGCAGATGCCATCTTTGTAGGCAAAACAGTATGTGAGAAGCAGGGAGACAGTACAGGAGATGCTTTATGAACAACAGGCAGGACACACAGCTCTGAGCCCCAGAGCTCATCAGGGTCCCCAGATAAAGCAGGGAGAAAGATTTAGCTGCAAAATCTCCCAGCCAAGACAAATATCAACTAAATAAACAAATAATCACAGGTTCAGCTATTTCAGAAAGTTGTGAATCATACAGGCTTAATTAAACTGTTAATAAAATGACATTTTCCCATTAACAAAAGTAAATATTTCCATTTCTATGAGAATTTTTTAATTTTAAGTTTCCCTAATTTTAAGGAAAATTATGTCAAGGAACTTTGAAGAAAACAAAGGTTTTAATTTCACATTAAACATAAGATTTAATTAAAACTACAAATGAAATTTTTAGTTTAAAGAGACCATGATTCCTTTTATAAATGCAAGCTGTGCTCTCAGTGGATGGAGGGTATGGGAAGAAGACTGGGCTCTTAGGGTCTAGTTCTCCCCTTGACCAAGACCAGTGGCTCAGGGGGCTGAGCAGGAGTAGCTCCATCAGCTCCCCACAGAGCAGACTTCTACAGCACCCAGCCCATAAAGGTAGCACCTGGCCCACGAGCAATTCTGTATGGATGATGAAGCCAACCACATCTGAGAAGGTGAAGGTGGAGGAGCGAAATATTCTGGCAGAGGATGTGCGGTAGCAGAAGGAAGAGTAGATGCTTTAATCTGGATGTAGAAGTAAAAGATGCCTGAAGAACAAAGCACTGCAGAGGTGAAGGGAGCAGTAGGTTGTAAGCATTTAATGGTATATATATTATCATTACTTTTATTACAGCGTGTGCTTGACTCAGTTGCGAGGAGTATGTGTGCTCAACCAGCGCCTGGGCTGAGGCACAATACCATGCATACAACGTGAGTTATGGTGCTCTGCAGCTATTAATAGGTAAGTTTATTAATATTTGCTTGGTTTTCATTACAAATGGGTAATAAAGCATGTTTATTGCTCTAATGACTACAAAACCAAGTATTAGCTGTTTTCTGAGACCAGCAGCAAGTGACAGGTGACTTTGTGCTGACCTTGGGCTTAGGACAAATGTTTCATTTTCAAAAGATGAATCCAAGAGGTAAATGATGGGAACGCTGCTGCAAAGCTTGTTCATAGCTGTCGTGTTTCCGCCAAGGGATGAAGTTCCTATGTATCCTTTTTAAATTTTTATAAATAAAATAAATGGAAAAACACTGTAATCTGGGCGTGTTGGCTTGTCTCAGACTGTATTGAGTGCAAATATCTTAAATATAGAGTTGTAAATAGGGCCATGGCACACAATAAAGAGACTGTGGAGTGTTTAACATGCTACTTTATTCAAATCAGCAAGTCCCATTATAGTACATTACCGTAATGTCTTCTGTCAGAGTCTTCCTCCTTTGCTTCGTTAGCCTGCTGTGTCTCTCAGACACCCAGCTGCTGTTTGCATGAGGTATGAGGAACTCGCTCCCAGTGAAAGGTGCTATCAGCATCAATTATTTCCATTGCAGCTCTGCCGTGGTGAGAGCCAGCAACTGTACGCTGTTGTTCCGTCTCTGATGTGCTCTGCAATCCAGACAGTGAGAGCTGAAATGCCAGTGGTTGTTGCTGCAGTCTTGAACCATAACACCGCATGTTGTCTGTAGGTGTTGTATTGAACTACAAGCAGAGGAAATGCATCACTTGCCAATGACACTTTTGTGTCAGATTATAATTGTGACCTTTGGCATATGATGGGAACCAGGCAGCAATACGGAGAAAGATCAAACATGACCTCTATCTGTACTGAATATATTGACATTGCCGACTAAATGTAGACAGGTTTTTTTAAGTTATTAATTCTTTTGGGTATTTTTATTTAATTTTTTTTTTTTTTCCCCAAGACAACAACTGGAAGCATCTTTAAAAGGCCCTGAATTTTGAGAGGGTGTCTCAGCAATTCATAAAAAGCCATGTACCTATACTGTTTTATAACCTGGGTGCTTGGAAAGCTCTAGTTGCTGTGAAGAATCTTGGTCCATGGCTTATGTTCCCTCTTTCACACAGGAAACACATGGTCTTGGTTTTGAGACAGGGGAGATGACAACGTGCAATGAAAGCATCTACTTCTTTGCCAGAGTGCACTGTCTGGGATAGTCTTGGCTCTCAGTCCTCCAAGTGTTGCACTGGTGGTAGAGGGAGCTTAACTCATTCTAATCACATGAGCTCTTTTTTTCACTACCTTCAAAATCCTTCTTAGAAGCTCCTTCCTCTGTAGGACCTTTTAAGGCTGACTTCCACGGAAAGCATGTCTCTACAAGGCCCTGTATGAAATGATGTTATTCCATAAATCATGTGTCTCTGAGCTAGAGAGGGACCCTTGCAGGGCAAGGACATTCTCATCTCTCAAGTCTGTAAAATACCATTGCAATTTGCAGCAAATAACAGCCATAATAATAGCTTCTAATAAAATGGCCTCAAAAGACACAATATAGAATTAAGATCCCCATCTAGAGGCAATTGGAAGCCTGTATAGGGGACTTAAGAGCACAGGTAACCATTTTTTTAGGATGTTTCAAATGAGTCCACAATAGAAACAATTTTAAAAGTCTTTGAATAGATTCTTTTATAGCAACTTTTATCAGGATACTACAACTAATAAAAATCTCTCCTGACATACAAACCCAAGGCAAATATAAGCCTAGCTTTTCCACACCTTTGAGAAAGTGACATGAGTGTGGTTGCATAAATCATAGCTTCTCAAAATAAAATACTGGTGGTCTCTACATTAGCTTTCACTGTCAAGCTGATATCACTAAAAGAGCAGAAAAGCATAATTTATGAATAAAATTAATGAAAAATACCACTAAATTTATATCAGTTTCAAATAATGCCAGGATTCTCAGCAATTAGGACGCTGCTGCTTCGAAAGTGTTTGTGCTGTGTCATAGCCACATACTGAAAGATATTGAGTTTAGGGAAACTTACTCTGAGTTCCCCTCAGTGGAAATCAGTCATTTTGCACAGCTCTGTAGCGGTGTGAACAGATTGATTTTATTCCACACAACTTTGGAATTCAAGTAATTGCAAATCCTCTAGTCATTACTCTGAGGAGTGATGGCTCCAGGGATCAAGGCTCTGGGGAGACCTTATAGTGGCCTTCCAGTACTTAAAGGGGGCCTACAGGAAAGATGGGAAGGGATTCTTCATCAGGGAGTGTTGTAATAGCATGAGGGGTAACAGTTTGAAACTGAAAGAGGGTAGATTTAGATTAGATATTAGGAAGAAATTCTTCACTGTGAGGGTGGTGAGACACTGGAACAGGTTGCCCAGAGAAGTTGTGGATGCCCCATCCCTGGAAGTGTTCAAGGCCAGGCTGGACAGGGCTTTGAGCAACCTGGTCTAGTTAAAGGTGTCCCTGCCCATGGCAGGGGGGGGGTTGGCAAACTATTCTGTGATTCTATGATCACTGCTCTTTCTAATATATGCTTCCAATGTAGTTGGCATATATATTATAAATTAAACTCCAGCGATTAAAAAGCCACCTCTTTCAGGAGCTGAGATTAGAGAAGGCTGGATTTATATCATAAGATTTTTTTTTTTTTTTTAAAGCTTTTTATAGTTAAGTCTGTGGCTTTTGAAGCTGAATTCTATTTTGGAGTATCACTGTATGTAATGTTGCTGCACAAGCAAAGACAAGCAGTGCAGACGGGTTCCTATTAACAGCAGCTCGTCAGCAGCATCCCGGTGAAGCTGGGATGGCTTAATCTAGAGGCATTTCCAAAGGGACTGTTGCAAGCTTCCAAACTCAACACAAGAGGGCTCCAGTTCCTTTTGTCAGGAAGAAAATCGCAGCTGATGAAAAGAGCACAACAAGGCTGAGAGGAGCAGTTCCCTCATGCTGTAGTGTTGGAGCGTGGTGACAAAGAGCAGCGCGGAACTGCTGGCAGGAGACGTCTTGTCTGTGTCTGGCTCGCCGGTCCCCAGGGGATGGAAAGAGAAAAACCTGGAATAACGGCAGCGTGAGTGTATCTGTAAAAACGAATGTAAACGCGTGGTGTTATGAAAGCTTGAGGTTTCGTGCTCAAACACCGACGGATTAGGGACAGTTTGAGAGCAGCTCGACCTGACTGCTCCAGCTCTTGCAGCCTGTATCCTGACTCAGTCTTCATCCCCTCCTCAGACACCAGCTCTAAACCAGGCAGGCCAGTGGGTGTGCTGCCATTAGGCAGGTGGCTTTGAGTGTCCTTGGCACCAGGCTCTCATCTCAGGAAGACACAGTATCCCATCTGAGAAAAGGAAAGGTTGTCTCAACAAGTGTCTTCAACAGACAAACCTGCAGCCTCAAACCTGCTCCTCTTGCGTTTCACAAGCACTGCCTTCATAGGCTGGGCTTCAGAAGGTGAAGACCTGTCAAACAAAGACTTAAATCAGAGGCACCCTATTCAGATTTATCTGAATATGGAGGTTGCTATGATATAGACTTGACTTTCCGTCATCAAACAGGATAAAAGTAGCTTTACAACCTTCACTAGTTCTTGCTGGGGAGAAGGAGTAGTGTGGCCTGGAGGCTGGAGCCATTGCTGGGAAACTCTACTGCCTTTTATTCTGTTCTTGGTTGTACAGTGACCTTCTAAACGAGACAGATTGTTTCTGCCTGTGACAAGGAAATAATGGTGGTACCATTGTAAAGTGTTTTGAGATGTGCATAAAGAAGAGTGTTTCCAGCAGGTCGAGGAAGGTTCTCCTTCCCCTCTGCTCTGCCCTAGTGAGACCACATCTGGAGTACTGTGTCCAGTTCTGGTCTCCCCAGTTCAAGAGGGACAGGGAAATAGTAGAGAAAGTCCAACAGAGGCTACAAGGATGATGAAGGGACTGGCCTAGCCTGACTGGAACAGACAAACCGCTCTTATGAGGGAAGGCTGAGAGACCTGGGGGTGTTTAGCCTGGAGAAGACTGAGAGGGGATCTTATTAATGTTTACAAATATCTGAAGGGTGGGTGTCAAGTAGAAGGGGCCAGGCTCTTTTCAGTGATGCCCTGTGATAGGACAAGGGGCAATGGTCACAAACTGGAACACAGGAAGTTCCACCTCAATATGAGGAAAAACTTCCTCACTGTGAGGGTGATGGAGCCTGGACCAGACTGAACAGAGGGGCTGTGTGTCTCCTTCTCTGGAGACACTCAAAACCTGCCTGGTTATGTTCCGGTGTGGCCTGCCCTGGGTGATCCTGCTCTGGCAGGGGAGTTGGACTCGATAATCTCCAGAGGTGCCTTCCAACCCCTAACATTCTATCATTCTCTGAGATCTGCTGGTGAGAAGAATGCTACCTATGAGCAGTGTTTTACTGTTGTTAGCACATATGGAAATTGCTGCTGGAGCATCTTCTGGGAGGAGCTGACCATGCTGGAGCCTGTTCTGCCCCAGCAGACTCTCCAGGGCTGTGTCCTTTTCCTCAGGCAGCTCCAGAGAAAAAGAGCTGTGCAAATGCACTGCTACCTTTGTACATACAGAACATAGCGGCTCCCCAGGGTCTGTGTGCTGACTACAGTGATAAAGGAGGCAGGAACTGCATACTTGCTAGAAAGCAAGCAGACTTCAGAGGAAGGAAGTAGGAAAGACATTGTCAATCATATCTGAAAATAGCCCCCCATGGAGGGGAGGAAATGGATGTTGGTCATTTCTGCTCCCCATCTCTCATTTCCACTTTGGAAAATTTTATTCCATCATTGCTACAAGGCAAGTCTGCTTTCTGGGGAAAAGTTTTAGAGCCTGTCACTCCTCTTCTGTGCTACAAAATAGCATTTGAACTAAATACTTTGATTGATACTAGGAATTAAATTATTCCCCTTGTGATGGGTTTTTAGCCTGGGTACCCAGGACAAGAGGCATCCTATGGAAGTACTGCATTCCAGATAGGCAGCTGGTCGCACCCAGGAGGGTTGGGGTGGGGGGGAACCTGCACTTCTCTCCACAGTCACTGGCAGTAGGGCATTGTCAGCAGTAGGTTTGATTTGGCTGAAAGCTGTAGTGAGCTGGAATGAAACTATGAAGTACTTTAGGTACAGACCATGAGTGTGTGATCAGGCTGGATGTGAGTAATGATGAAACTAATAATACCTAATAGATTTAGGTATTAATTCTTAATTTGAAGTACTGCATGAAACATGTCCACAGTACTCGAAAGGACTTACAGCCAGACCTTGTCAAAGCTCACAGTGCATTCATAGCAACACTGATTTTAAAGTCTTTCTTAATGTTCTCAACCCTGGACTAGTAGCATGAGGAGGAAAACTCCACTTCCACTTGTATTTGAATGAGCTCTCTAAGTCATCTTAGTTGTCACCCAGCTCTGTTCAGTGGTTTGTCTCATTAAAGTCTTGATTCTGCACATCCTCGGCATCAGAACTTGTCCTGGGAAGACGAGTTCTGCCATCTTCTGCTGTCTCCACTGCAGGAATCATATGGATTTAATAGGGCTTTTCAAACTTCTCCCAGCTGCTCTGACCCTCTGTTATGCTCACAAACACTGACAAATGGTGGAAAGAGCTCTTGCTGAAGTCAGGATATCTCACCCAAGATGTATCCCCCCCTTATATGATTCAATGTATGAATGAGTGTTGGCACAAGGCAGTGTATTTTCTCGGGACTTTAACATGGTTTCTACAAGGAGGTAACCCTTGTGTCTCTGATGGAGGGATTATGTGCACTTAGCAAGTTGCTGGTATTATGACATGGACATGTGCACACGAAGCTTGCATGGCTGAGCATGTTATGTCACAGGCCATATCCTCAACTGTGTAAGCAACTGGAGAGCCACTTCACCATCAAACCCGTTAGCACTTCATTCCTTAAGAGTTTAATCTTGCAATCCTTCCTACTGCTAGTAGCCCTTACTCATGTGAGTAAGCAGATCTTCCACTTCAGCCCCTGTAACCCATAAGCTGCTCCCAGTTCCTAGAAAATCCTCAGTGCCAGGAGACTTTCCAGGCTTAGTTATTGCTGTCATGTTTCTTTGCAAGCATAATATTTAATTATTAAACCTATCTTATTCACTCTGACCTGGGTTTTGAATGAAGATGGTTGCAAACAGCCTGCTGGCTTTGGCTCTGCAGGCTCAGGGCCTTTATCTAAGGAGCTGCATCCTCTAAAGCACTGAGCACCATCATCAGGTCGAGGCAAAGGCTAAAGCAAGGGCCAAATGTTAATTGGACAAAGCGACTCCACTGCCACTCTGTCAAAATCATTCCTATGCTGAATACCTGCAGAGAGCTTGGCACTGTCCAGGGTTTAGCCCAGGCAGTCAATAATTTGCAGGGTTTCATAGCTCAAGTTATTAACCTTTCCAATGTAATGGTTCTGTGCAGCTCCAGTCCCTTAAATATCCCCTCTGTATAAACCACATGCTCTGACCCTCCGAAAACGCAGGTTATTAATGAAATTCAGCTTTAGAAAAAGCAGGTGCTGCTGCGACACCTGTTTTGACTGGGACAACACGTTAGTGCCATTAGCTTCTCAAAGCTGTACTGTACAGGGAGAAACACATGTGAGAGCTCAAGGCATCGCTGTAAGCAACAAGTATCGCTTTTCTTTTTGGTGTCAGAATTAGGAGACAAAAAGTTTCATGGGTGGTCCAGAGTGAAGGGAGGAATCTTTTCCTTTCCTCCTCTTTTCCCTTCTCCACAAATAAGCAGTAAAGAATACATGGCTTTCAACAGGCAGAATGTCCCCATTGCTTTTAATTGCACCTTTCAGCGAATTTACTAATTACTCTTTGCCATTTATTAGCCAGGGGGAAGGCTGTGAAAGGTGGTTATCTGAAGTGTGCTCTGGGAGGCTGAACTCACTGTCAGGTTCCCCATCTCCAACCCTGGGGCATGTTTGGTTACATTCATACCCAAGGTAAGAGGTATATTTTTGCCCTGCAATAAAAATAAAGCCAGAAAGCTATTGGAGATTTTGTTCTCTTGTTTCTTAGAGAAAACAGCTGTCCACATTTGGTCACATTAGAAATGAATTGTCTGGTTTGTGTCGCCTGTATTACATGGCCACAGGTTTCACAGACCGTTATGTTTACTTAATGCCTTCCCATCTGCATGCCATATCTCCAGGCAGGTATCAGTGATGTTATCCAGATCACACCAGATTAATTTCCAGTGCATCTCCTTCAGTCTCTTTAGCTGTCCCCTAGAGCTGGATCTGCATTTAAGCACGCAGCTTTATAACCTGGTGACCGTGGGAAAAGTCTTTTTTCACGCTCTGATATTTCAGAGTATTTCCATGAACAGTGAATGTCTGTGTCCAAGGCTAGGCAGACTTTCATTCTACGTGAGGAGAGGAGCAGCTGGCCCAGTGGTCAACCAGCGGCACTGTATGGTTGGCAGAGATGTGGTTTGTGAACAGAGATGGAGTTTCAGGAAGCTGGCTCGCTCCTTGGCTTTGCTACAGGCTCCCTCTGGGTTTTTCTGTGGCATGTAGATACCTCCGCTGTTTCTGAGCACCAGGTACTCTGGGCTTTCTCTGAGACATTTTATCTAATCGACTCTTCTTCTGGAATTAGATGTGAGCAGATGACAGAGGTTCCTGCTTCCCCTTCTTGACCTGCTTCAGTGTTCATCCCATCACAGCAGCCACAGAGGGGAACTGGCTCCATTTCACAATCCAGCAGCAGAAACAGACCCAGAGCCTCATGACTTGTCCTGGGTTGGGGACAGACAGCAGGACACTGGATAGCCACCATGCTTTTCTTGCTCACAGCCTCTAGAGGAAGAAACCTCTGCCATACTCAGAACTGGTACAGGTGTAACATTTGGCCCTGTAAATTCAACCCCTTGTAAGTAGAAGGTGTTCATGTGGGTAGTCCAGGTCTTAAGTTTTGGTACACATGAAGCAAGTTGTCATTAATTTTCTAAAAATTTTGAAGGGAAATTTGCTATTTACTGGCACACTGTATTAGAAATATCTTCAGGACTTGCATTCCCAGTCTGAACACATCTTGGACCACACTTAAAAAAGAGTTATTTAAAAAGTAGAGAAAGACTGAAGGGTTCAACTGATTTCTTTTACAGCCAGATCAGATGGTTATTAGTGTTGAACCTGTTTTCAGATGCCTATTTCTTCCTGGTAAAGTGAGACGTGTAGGAGTGTGACTTTAGCATAGCTGATCAGAGATCCAGGATAGATTCAGTGCTGAGCAATGGCTTCAAGGGGATTACACAGCCCCTACCAATATTAAAGCAGTAGGACCAAGTGTGTGTCGTCTCTGCGGGTGCATCTCTGATAGTGATCAACCCATGACACTTGGCAGACAAAGTCAAGCGGTACTTGGGTAACCTACCCTCCTTTTGGAGCATCACTACCCTTCCCTGAGAGAAAATGGAAACAGCTGCTTAAAAAATGCTTCCCTGACTTCTTTTCACACTCTTTCAATATTCCAAAATACAGCTTCCCTGACCATATTTTTGTATATGCTGCAATTCCATTTAAAAAATGGTAAATATACACTATTTTTAAATACATGCTTATATTTTATACATAGTTTGTATTTTGGTGCAATTTTTTTTTTAATTTAATCGGTCCTGGGTGTGTGTTCAAATGTGTCATTTCCTCTCAAGGATTGTAATTTTTGTAATGTGGGCAAAGAAGCCTCAAAAGAATAAGTATTTTTCGGGCAAAATATCCAGGGCACAATATCTGCTTTCATAAAGCTCTGGACATGCTGTTCGTCATTTCCTAATCTTATTCCTGGTTGGTTGGTTTTTTTTTTCTTATGCTGCTGGCAACTAACTTCTGGTGGCAAAGTCCTTGTACAGAAAAAAGTGAATTTTTTGGCCAATAGCCTGAAATCACACATTCTTTCATTGAAAACAGTTAATTAGGAATTGAGCTCTGAAGTTAATTTCACCAAGGTCATTCCCTGTTCTATTGGGTCCAGTGACCCTGTCTTAAGTAATCACAGCATTAACATACAAGGTTATAGCTTTCTTTTCAGTTGATGACATAATCTCTTTAATTGGTGTCAGGAGGCCTGCTTATGAAAGAACCACGGAAAACACCTATAGACTATAATTTTACTTTCCCCATTCACAGAGCAAATGAAACAAGCCTTAAGAATGTACTAGAGGCTCATTACATCTCCTAGCCTGTCAACACAAAGCCCCTCCATTTCAGCCAAAGCATTAGGAATGATCAATTCTGTTTACTTCTAACTTCAGCCTGTGAACTATTAACCTTTTCAGCAAAACTGGTGAATAGTAAATGTCAGATAATCCTCTCTGAGAAAGTTAAGAGGGTAGATAATACATTTTAATTGATTAAAACTTGCATGAACAAAAGTTTAAAATATCAACAGGAGAATCCCTCGCGATTCCTATTTTTGGTGGGACGTGATCCAACTATTCTGCGGTGACCCCAGTGTCCACTTTAATTTTATCTTTTCTGAGATAAAATTTTTCTAAAAACCATGAAAATTAATATCCTGCTTAGCAGAAATTCTGCTTTTAGCAGACAAGGTCCCTTCTGCAGCTGCTGTGCACTGGCTCAGCAGGAGAGGAGCTGCACCAAGTTAAGCTAGAGCAGGATTTACACAGGTTGTTATGGTAGGTAGATTTAAACAAATATCCCTGTTGACCATATTTACAAATCTCCAGGAGCGGGTCTAAATATTTTTATGTGCTCTTTTCATTTTCTAGTACTAGGAGTTACTGCTTGGCGCTTTTTTGTTGTTGTCATTTTGGGTTTTGTTTGTTTGTTTTTTCACAGCAATTTGGACTCACATATTCTGTGATTGATCCAACTCCTTCACAGGGAATCTTCTTTGTAACTCCTATGAAATCGGATGACACTCTGTGAGTGACAGAGGGTCTTAAATTCTATAGTAAACAGCACTACACGTTTTCTGGAGATAAAAAGATGTATTTCACCAGCACCACAATCATTCACATCTTCTGCTTTTTCTTTCTCATTAAATTCTTCTAAACCTGTCTAGTTTTAACACCTCTTTGGTGTTTATACTGTTGCACATTACCTTCTGATCATTCCCAGTTTCCTGAAGCTAATAAAGTTCATATTTATTGGTTTAAAGAGTCTTCACAATTTTTGTACAATTTTTATTTTCTGATTGAAGATAACTTCTGGTTTTGTTTAAAAAGGGGAAGAAAAACTTTGAAAATTAATTGTTTTCAAATGAATAGTCCTTTTTAAGAGAGATATCTTTAAAAATAAAAGCCTGCTTTTTTTTTCGTTGTGGGTGTACAACACATTCCCGGCAGCCCGTCCCAATCCTTTATTTTTTAACAGGCTGTGTTATATTCACATTGGAGTGAATGCTTCTGACATTAACCCTCCTTATCTTCAGAGCCATAGCTATTAAAATAAAGGAAACAAAGAACTCAACTTATTAACTGATACACAAAACAATGCAGGAGAATGGCGAAAGCAATGATATGGAAAAGAAATGGTTAAATATGTTTAAATATGCCAGAGAATAAACTCAGCATTACCCATTTCTTATTAGTGAAGCATTATCTCACTAATATCCTTATTCCGTGAGATGATACCAAAGGAAAGCTCATACAAATTGCCCCCATCTCTGCTGTGCCAAGCACAAAAAAAACCCCAAGTCTGGGTGTAAGTTGTCAGCTGAGATACGTCCATTGACAATTTTTTCCTCCAGCTTGCTACAGCTCAGAGCAGCCCCGTATGATAAGCTGGGCTCTATGGATGAAGTCAGCAGGGGAGCAGATGGTCAGCTGGACAGAGCAAAGTTGAGGACCAGGTGATCTGTGGCCAAAGCTTTCCCCTTTCATAGGGAAAAGTGATGGCAACACACCTAGCGAGGCCTGGTGGTGCTTAGTCCCCTGAAGGGAAGGGGCATTTGGGCAGGAAGGGGTATCTGTGGGTTATAGGTACAAGTGATGAATGTTTTTATCATTTCTGGAAGTACTCACTAGGTAAAGGATGGCCTTTCATCCCTGCCTTCTCTAGGAGAGCAGAGGGTGGAAACAGCTGAGTTTTAGCAAAATCCAAGTGGGTCTCCTCTGATGGGATGAAGTATTGTACCCATCAGCCTTATCCTAGTCTGTTACAGCCTCCAAATGACACCATTCTGTGAGCATCAGATAATGAATTATACTGTCACCTCTTCCATACTCTCTTCATTGGGGGACCAAAGTGGATTTTACAGTCTTTTGTGCAGCTTTTTGGGGGAGAGATCTCACTGCTGCATTTCCTTGTTCACAGGCGCATGAATGGAATGAAGAGAAGGAGGTTCTGATCTCCAGGAAGGAAAGTGCTTTTCTACCTGCACCACCAGTGCTTTAGACAGTGAAGAAATGGGTGTTCTTCTGGTGCAGCTGGGAGACTGTTTTGTTACACAGGGAAACTGGGTTTTCATGATGTCCTTGTGCTGTGCTCTGGGACACATTGGGATCAGTCCCTCCTCCTTTGCAGTCTCAGTTTTGGATGTAACAATATGATCCACCCTGACGTGCATGATTTGTCTTACTGAACTCCAGATAATTTTGTGTATTACCAGTGGTTGATCTGGAGCTGCACAGTTGCAGAGTCAACTGGCTGATGCCAGCAGAAAAGCTTGTCGTGTTATTGCCATTATACACACTTGTGGAGCTCCCAGGATGTTGATCCTCCAATGCATTAGCCACTCAACAAACAGAACAAACCAACCACTTCCATCCCAAAGAGCTGAGTATGTAAACTGGGCTCAACTCCATCTTCAGAGAGCTTGTTTTCTTCTGCTGAGTTTTCTGTGGGCATCTGTGTGATCTGGATCAGAATGTAGCTTCTCTCTTACATTACCTTCTCTCCTTTACAAGCTTCTGCACTCAAGACCTACCAACAAGTCTCAGGAAGACACCCATCATTCCTGTCCAGCACCCTCTGTTTTCCTGGTGGTGGCAGCAGTGACACTGCTCTGTGAGGAGTACTCACCCAAACTGTGGCCATGGACCACAGTAGAGTTCATTGTGTCAAGACTTAGGTCTTTTAAACTCATTCCCCTGTTTATTCTTCATATTTAGACAATTATCTCAAAGCACAGTCCTGACTTCAGTGTAGTGGTGGTGGTGTCTGTGGGTGCAGAGGCCATACAAGGGTTTGCTTGTAACTTATTGCATGGATTCAATAATAAAACGATGACTCTTCTTGGATAGTGGTACTTCTCAGTGAGCCAAAATAATTATAAAATATATTCTGCCCTCTGCACCCCAGCTCCCCTTCAGAAGGAACGCAGCTTCCCTCCGACGCAGAAATGCCCCACAATTTTCTTATTTGTCTTTCAAACTTGTTTAAGTCTTGAGGAGCCAGTCTTTCCCATTTAGCCACAAAATGCATGTGCGTGCATGCGTGCGTGTGTGTGCTTCCAGTGAAAAGAAGGGAAAAAACCCACAGGTTTGAGTTTGTACAATGTTTGCCCCTTTTCCCAGCAGGGATGGGTTTTGAGAGCCAGGAGACAAAAAGCATGGCCTCAACAAGCTGAATTTAAAAAAGAACATCATTTTCATTATGTAGTCAATCTCAATTACAAGCAAATGTTTTCTCTGTTGAGACTTTTCTCTTTTCAGAGCATTATGCAAGCCTCTTTTGTGGGTTGAGAGAAAGGATCAGTGGTCAATAGGGAGCAGAGTGTTGTGTACAGTGGATTTTTGTATCCTTTAGTCTACTACATAATGCGTTTTGTCAGGAGAACAGCCCAACATCCTGAGCAGATTTGCTGAATTAAAGAGCACAGCAGGGATAGGAAACTTGTTGCTAGGTGACTGACAACTGCTGCATGTCCGTATCTCTGCGCCGGAGGTTACTCTTCCCTTTTCTTCCACCACTCGGGCTTGCCTTTTAATCTGCATCTATAATTAACTCTCTTAATACCGTGCAGCCATTTCTTCCCCTTTTGCTTCAGATGGCTGTCTTGCCATTATTTAATCTTGAACAGAGGGGAAAAAGTATGTAATGTTTGTGCTTCACTTGGTGGGGAGAAGTTGGGAGTTCTATGCAGTGCAATGTCTCATGTCCGCGCTGGGATGAGATGGCTCTTAAAAGGCATTTCCAAAGATATATGCTCTTTGTTCATCTTAATGCTCAGTGAAACATTTCTGTGTTTACCATTCTTTCTAAAGCCTGTTTGTTTCAGTTCAACTTAATTGAAACACAATTTCTTTTAACTGTTTAGGTTTGGTGACCTTCCAAGCTCTTTCTCTTCTGTATTTTGCAAAATAGATTTTCTTTGTATGAGGCTCTTTCTTCAATGACTGGAAATCCAGGGCTGCATCTGGCCTAGATTTGTAGTGGCAGAAGTCAATTAAACAACAGTGTTTATCCTCCTTATTCTGACTGTTATTTTTCCTGTGCAGATCAACCATAGCTCACATTTGTGAAGATCTGTGTTCTTCTGAGGATGTTTCTGCATTCAAGAATTAGACCCCTGGTTCGCAGCCATCAGTCGCTCTGGATAGGTCTTTATTTTAATTTTAGTTTTTATTCCAACATATTCAAAGTACATGGTATATTAGTAAATGTCCTAATTACAGGAATGTGATTATTTGCTTGGCTTTTTATTAGAGAACGACAAGAAAATAAATATATGTCAACCTTCCTTTGGGGTGATTTTCAAAATAGCGCTTTTTCCTGCATTGTATGTGCCTGTATTTTGGGGGAGCTGAATTCAGGAGTTCAAAGGAATTAAAACAACAATGAAGGCTCATCTTTTTTTCTTGCAGGTTCATAAAGAAGCTGCAATAATGGAAAGCATGTACCTTAGACACTCTTTATATTGAAAATTAGAGGGCAATTTGTGAAGAATAACACAGTAGATGTGAAAAGTGCTGCTGGTGAAAATAGGTGGCTGTCATTGCTTCTGGGGGATTGTCCCCTGTTTGCTCAGTGGAGTGATGAACTTGGGTAATTTAGGGGGAAAAAAAAAATCCCAAAGACTGATAGGTAGCTGTTTCTAAGCAGGAACTCTTTCCTCACCAGTGCAAAAGGCTTTACGGACACTGAGAGCTGTAAATTTTCTCACTGTCAGCTTCTTTGAACAGGTCCACGGAGGGCAGATCTGGTCACTGGGAGCAAGGAGCATAATGAGTGATATCTTATTAATGTCCGTGATTTCCAGCTTCAAGTTTGTAGACCAGGAATGTGAGCAAAGGGACTTTCACCCATAGGTGTGATGTTGTTCCTGCTTTCCTTTAGCCAAGGGCAAAACCTGCCTGGGGAAACCCAGCTTCACACTGGAGGAGGAGAGGAAAAATTTGGAGGAGCAGCACACACAGTAATAGGGAGGGCCAGGAGAGGGCAAGCAGTGAGAAGACACCAGCATGAGGCTGTGTTGGCTTCCAAGCCTGGACATAGGGGTATGAGAAAACCCCCAGGGGCTGGTGGAGAAGCACTGAGCACCCATAAATGATCAACCTGTTCAGATGAGGCTTTCCAACCTAGACAAGGTACAAACCTAGCTGCACTCTTCTCAGTTTTTTGGGAGTAAGAAAAAGGAGCTAAAGGCAGAAGTCTGGAATTGAACTGCAGCAATTTCATCCTGAATAAAGCCATTTTGCCTCTCGCTCTTCTGACTCCTCTGAGACTGGAGTTTGCTCTTCAGCCCTTGTACAAGGTTCAAGTGTGCTGGGACAGGTGCACAAGTCTGGGGCAGGCTGCAGTGGGCTGGATGGTCTAAAGGGTAGGCTGTCATGCGCAGTGAGTGGTGGCAACATGGGTTTGTCACAGTAATGTTCAGTGTGTCCTAATTTCTTCACAGTGCCATGTCACCCACATTTGTGCTGACACATTTTTCAGTCAATTTTGGCCAAGTAAAGCAAACACGGATCCTTTCATGTGATGTTGTGGATCAAGTTCTGCTTCCTTTACCCTAGGTAAACAGTCTCTTTGGAGCCACCTGGAGAAGGTGAGTTGGATTCATGCTACTATGTAAGAGACTAGCTATGAATTCAAATGGTTGCATTAGGTAGTCTGAGTTGTAATCTTCATGATCATTGACTGACATTGAAAACTTGATGATTAAAATATATGCTATTAGTGACAGAGTCGAGCTTATGACAGTCCCTCAGCCTCAGACTTGTGATCTTAGCACAGGAGCAAGTTCTTGTCTTTCTCTTCCTGACTCACAGGGGTGATGGACACAAAAGTATTATGACAAAGTAGACAAAAATGGGATCTTCCTGCTAAGTAACTAAAAGGCTGTCATTTTCCTGAGTGCAGCCTCTAACCCCAGAGAAAGCAACTGCAGCATTACACAACCCATTCATGTTTGCCTTCACCAACTCCTGCAAAAGTGCATTACTGCAGAAAACAATCTCTCCAGCAAGAAAAGGTAGCACAAACCAGCTCATTCTCATCTGACACATTTTCTCCCCTACATCCTTGGCTTCCAAGCTCTGTCTTAGTTTTCTCAGTTTGTAATATACTCCTTGTTGCAGACAGAGGTAGCTCTAAGCAAATGCCTTGGTCTCTCATCCAACACCGACTAGTTTCTGGACACAAACTCTATCCCATATAAAGCTGTTTTCCAAAGTGTTACACTGGAAGGTATGGTAAAATCTATGACCCTACTGGCTCTACCTGTGGTGCCCTTGCAGGAGAATTGTGGCAGGAAGATCATAAGAGAAATGTATGTCTCCAGACACCAGGTCTAGTGTCTAGTGCCTGGAGAAGCTTCCAGGCTTCTTCAGAAGAGAAGGTCTTCCAATGCCATTCCATGCTTGTGAAGTACAAGGACATGAAGAAGGGCTGTAAGACAAACTATGCTGGTAACTACTCTGAGATGACACCTGCTTGCCTGCTCTCCTCCCTGGGGAATCCTTTCCTCCAGTGAGGGGAATCATTTCCTGATTCATGTCTTTTCCCACCTTGCCACGTAGTGGATCTTCTACTTGTCTGTATCCTCATTTGTTCAGCACTATAGGTAGATCACTCCTTGCTATGGATTTATGTTTTTAGCTGGAAAGATTTTTGTGAAATACCCATCCGCCTTCATACAAAGTCCAAGATAATAAGTTAGGTACTGTGAGAGGAATACAATTAAGCATCAGTCATCACATCTGCTTCGCAAAAAAATATGCAGGCACCAGCTAGGGCTTCAAATAGACTCCCAGGGACTCCTTTGGTAGGTAACATGTTGGAAATATTATTTATGAGAGCTTGTTACCCACTCACTGCTGCAGAAGCCAGGAATCCTAAGGGTAGAGGAAGAAGTGTGAAGTCACAGGGCTGGAGCAAGCAGCCCCTCAACATGGGGAAGTCCTGCTCAGGTCTGTCCAGACAGTTCTCTTCATTAGTGCAGGTTTTTTTCACAGTTAAGAGAATGAATCCAGACATAGACATGTAAATGGGAGAGCACAGTATGTGTTTCCCATCCCAAACTATCCTTGACCCACTAAAAGGAGAAACAGCTCTGCATCTCAGGGATTCTTTCCTGACTCGTCTTGATCTCCCTTATTAATAAATTTATGGAGTCTGAGATGACTCGGCCAGACTGTATTCTTGTCTAAATTTAGCAGTCAATTTGGTTTATTGCTTCAGGGCTGCACTGAAGAAGAATCAACTAAAGAAAGCAATTTTTTTTTTTTTTTTTTTTTTTTATCACTGGAATTGAAAGTGCATTTGTGTGAAAATGGATCTGAGCTTGGAAATAACAGCAATTAATTATTTATTAAGCACACATTGGGGACAGGCTTTAAAAAAATAAAAATCACATCACACGTCTTTTCCTCAGAGTCACTTGTTTCTCCTTTGTCTGCTTGTTGTCTGTGTTTTGCGCTGCATCTGCCATTCCCTGGACCCAAATGATTCTACAGGAGACTGTGGTGAGGAAGTGGCTTCCGCTGAGCTCACACAAGGAAAAGAGATGCTCTTGGGGATGGACTGGTGCCGTAGCTTCTTTGGGGCAGGTTTCTGCCATTTCAGAAGCCTATAAAGCATCTCCCATATTTTAGTCTGCTCTGCTGAGAAATAAAATTAAATCCCTTCAGTGAAATCAATAGGACCAAGTAAAACTTATCTGGAGCCATCTGCTGCCTAGTTAGAGCACAAAGAGAGACAGTTTCCCAAATTGCTCTTTCAATAGAAAATGAGTAGCAGGTTTTATGACAGAATTTCGTCTTGCGGGAAACCAATCAGAAACGCTTTTGTATTTGAACTTAGTCCCTAGCTGCAGCTCTCATAATCTCTTACTGAGGCTTCAGCTCTGGCAACTGTGAAAGAGTCTGCTGTTTTATTTTGTTGAAGGAAAATACCCAGTGGGAATTAGGCTAAGATCTCCTCTCTTTGCTCCAGTTACCAGTCATTTGAAGAGTTGTTGGTTCAGTGCCTTATTTAACTCATTTTCAAGGCTCAAGTGTGTTGGAGTGATGAAAACCCTCACTGTGTCTTCACTGCAGTCTCTGGTCCCTTTTCTTTTCCACTCATTTACAGACAGACTCACAAGCTGAGGACTGGGCAGAGCCCAGTTTTACCACCTCCTGCACCCCTTCTCTCACACTGTGGCACATGGGTGGTGGGGCAGAGTAGGGTGCTGGGTTGCACAGAGCAGGAGCATCAATGAGGGTGAGCCATGGAGTGAGCACCAGCCGCACACACACACACACACACACACAGAGGGATGGCCAGTGCTTGTCAGGGCAGCATCATCCTTCTTCAGCTTTGCACCCAAGCAACTGCCCCAAGACACAAGCACATGCAGAAGTAGGTTCACAAAGAGCATTTCAGGCTGCTTTGACCAGTTTTCTAGGGCTTTCTTAGTATTTAATGAAGGAAAAGGGCAAAGATAATTAAATTCTTCTAAATGGTCTAAAAGCTCTGTTGTTTTGGCTGGTGAGATGTTGGTGAATGTTCTGTTGAATTCAGGCTTTTCTTGCTCTTTATTTCAAACACTTAGGAATGACAGAAATGTAGAAAATGATCAAAACTGGAATTTCTGTTCATCTTTTTCCTGTTGGAAAATTACATTCTTTAGAAATGTAACCAAACTTGTGTTTGCTCATGGAGCAGGGAGCTCTGATGCCATTAAATTAGTTGTGACATTTTAATGTAATTAGTCAACATTAGTGTCAGATAAGATTCATTAATGGACCTTGATCTTTGGTGGTTGTTCAAAATTGATTTTTGCACTGGAAATCTATGTTGGATGGAGAAAAAAAATATAATTCATAAATTCACCTTTCTGCTAAAATGCTCAGCTAATTGACATAAGTACATTAATGAGAGCAACACACTAATAGGATTATATCAATATTCCCTCTGCATCAGCTAGAGACCCAGCAGCAATGGTCATTAATTACTGCCTTACAGTAATCCTTGGTGGCTTTTGCATGAGTTGGATTGCCCTTCTTTGAGACGATCGCTCTGCTTTGTTATTTTTCCCAGATTTGGAGCTTGGCTGTTGTTTATACCAATGTAATCCCACTGGTCAAAATTTCAAGCTTGGGTGCCTAAAATTAGTGTCCTAAACCTATACTTTGATATGTCTCCAAAACATAGTTGGATTTTCTCCTCTCAGAACAACTGCAGTTCCAAGATAGCAGGAGAAATATATTTAAAATACAAGATGGTTTTGAGGTCAGAGAGTAACTATGCATTTGAAGAGGATTTGCAAGAGCAGGAAAGGTAATGTTTATTTCTCACTAAAATTCAGATTAAAAAAAACCCCTCACAACTATTTTTCCATGTCCAAGCTGAAAATTTTGTCTAAAGATTTCAGCAGAATTACTCCTAATTTATACTGACACCTTTATATCCTTTGCTTTAATCATATTACACCAAAGAAAAATGTTAGAATTACTGAGTTTTAAATACAGGCCAAAAGTGATAAAATAATTCTAGTACTTTCGAACTGATTTGGTTTTGTAACGTTAAAAACAACAGTGATATTTAACCTTTAAACAACATGGGTTTAGTGATCCTTGTTTATCTTTTACACCAGTTTTTGTTATCATCTCATTCTATTAGATATTTACCCCAAAGAGCATAAAATAAAGCAGCTCGGTGTCTGTTAGCACACTGGGCTGCACACAATTCAGCATTTTATCTACATTTCTTCCATAGGGTTTTGCTGAACAGAGAGTACCTATATTTATATAAAATATAAATATAGATGAATAATCCCACTGCTATGTCTGAGAAACTACATTTATTATCAATAACACTCATCTGCTCCGGGAAAGGTGGTCCAGAAAAGATTCCTCTACTTTTAAACAAGCTCATCACAGTTAGGTTTATTCTACTGTTTGGAAACCTTAGGGGGAAAAAAAAAGCCATTAATTTCAGGTAGCTTTGGACCAGGCTCTGTCTGAAGGGAAAGATTACCACTTGCAGGTACAGCTCCACCAGCAATTTTCCTTTCAGAATCTGATGCACGGCAAAACCATTTACTGCTGAAGTCAAGGAGCGCACACAGAAGTACGACTCAGCAACAGTCCATGATGAAAGGGTTGTTTCTCAGTAAATATTTTGAAAACAAATATTTTTATTTCAAAAGACCATCTTATGAGCTCAGGTGATTGGTGTCAACAAATATAAATCTCTACAACAGGTACAAGACAGTTTTGCATCAGCAAGCACAAGCAAGCGGCTTTCCAGAGAGGAGTCATTGAGCCTATCTGACAAGATTTGGCAATAAGCCTCTCCAA
>JAAGNO010002555.1:60358-88743 GCA_033439905.1 Ceryle rudis
CCGCTGGCAGTGGTGTGAGGGTCTGCGTAGTGGCTCAGGGCGGTGTGCGAGCTGGATTAACCTGCCTCTCTCTTCTGTTCTTTCTTGGCAACTGTAAGGGAACTGACTGTCGAACAGGATTGAAAATGGTCGGTGAGTTCAGGAGTTGGGAGAAACACAAAATGATAGAGCTCGGACATGTCTGAATGCCAGCTTCACAGCCTGGTCTATCTGCCCAGGATTTTTTTACACAACTCAGGTTTTTATTGTGCTGAGCCTCAGACATGAAGTTCGAAAAAGAGCCTGATAATGGCAGAAATTCACACCAGCAGCATGCAAATCAAAGAGATTTTCTGCTAAAAAGAAAACCGCATTGATAGAGAGGGGGAGTGAAAGCAGACTTCATTACATTCCCAGTCTGCAAAACATTCGGCATGCAACAAGCTCCCTGAGTAGGTAGGGATGCAGATAGAAAGGCAGAGGAGCCTGAGAGCTTAGAGCCAGAAGGATGTAATGCTGAGCAGATAGTTACTTAGTTTCCTTCTATTTTGGGTGATGATCCTGGTTAAAGAATCATCTGCACAACGTATATATAGGCCAGAGTAACTTTTCGTTGTCTTCTATTCACACAGTATCTTGCATGCGTGCAAGTGAACATAAGAAGCAGCTGCCTTGTTTTATAACCACTTTATACTCCTTGAGCAGAAGAGATCACCGCTCTTCTGTACCTCCAGAGCACGTCCTCACCACTAAGAGAGGCCCTCAGCTAGCACAAATACCTCTGTGCAGGGAGCTTTAATAATTGGTCTGATCAGAGTGAGTGGTAAACACTTTCCCATCGGTGGTTTGCAGATCCTCAGGGAGTTGTGTGTGAGACCCATGAAGGGCAATTAAGACAAGTCAGCCCTTTAAAAGGCATGATCAATTGGTGCTTGCTCCTGCTGGAAAAAGACATTTATCAATCAAAACATGCCGAAAATCTTTTTTGACAAGACAGCAGAGCTTAGGAGTGTCCATTCTGTCTGACCTTATGAGCCACATCCCCAGATCCTCTGCTGTACATGACTCACCAGACACAGACCCTGTCCCATGGTAGTGTGTGGGCAGGTGGAGAGGATGAGACATCGAGGGCTTCCTGCTGTCCCAGGCTGACCTGAGACCTCGGAGAGCTCTCTCCCTTTCCCAGCCCCACCACCTGTTACACACCACACCCCTGCTGCAGGAGCCACAGCCAGAATCAAAGGCACTCTCCTGCTGTTCCTTAGAAGACATCCAAATCTACGTGCTGTTCCTCACAATGCAGGTGGGACCCCACAGTAACTCAGTGTTCCCATCCCACCAAGCTCACAAACTGCTTCACAGCAGCCACCAAGATGGACGGGCTGGAGAAGCACGGACAAACATACCAACACTGAAGTTACATATTCAGTGAGGCTAATGCAGCAGAGGAGTGACAATTCCTGTTGTCATGTGGTAAGTGGATGAAGCCACCAGGAGTTGTGTTTATTTAAGGTCACGGAAAAAAAGGTTCTTCAAAAAGTATTGAAAGTAGGTGAGGGGATGACTTTATGAAGAACCTCATGAAGGTTGTGAGGGGAAAATGCCAAGAGATTTGCAGAGAAGCAGATACACAGGATGCTGAAGTTGGTACATAGGGCATGGAGGATGCACAGGGGGTAACATGCGAAGTGGGGAAGAGCTGGAATTATGCAGGGCACAAAGGCAAGGACAAGGAGCTTGAACAAGATGCAGTAGAGAAAGGGGGGTCAGGGAGTGATTGAAAAAGGCTGGGCTGATCTTGTCAAAGACAGAAAGGGATTTCAACAGCTGTGTTCTGCCTGAGTAGCAGGAGGATGGAGAAAACAAGTTTTATTTAATAACTAATAAGCTAATAATTGGCTGGGAGTTTTAGCAGTGCAGTTTGAAAGGCAGAGTTTAGCCCTTTACTTTGCTTTCTCCCCACACACAGACTTTGTTTGATTCCTGCCATTGCTGGAAAGAGCTTTGGCATTTTATTCAGCTTTGCTTTCATTTGTATTGAATTTTTCTTCCTCAGCTGCATGCAAGGTAAATGTTTTCATTTCATCCTGGCTCAGAAATGCTCAGGACCCACTCTGATCTCTCTTGCTCAGGTCAGTGTTGCTGTAAATCCATCATTAACGTTGCAGTTACATCAAATTTTCTACAGATGTAAATGCAAGAAGCATCAAGCCTTGTATTTGGATCAGGAGGGCTGACTGCCTCTTAATAGAAGCATAATGAAACCATCAAGAGTTTTCATTCAATTAGACTTTTTTTCCCCCCGGCAAATGATTATAACACATTTATAGCGTAATGGGCAATTACTTTATAATCGTTGTCTGTTGACATCTTATTAAGTCTACATTTTCTGTCCCTAACAAAGAGATCAGATATAATTGTTAGGAACTACAAGGAATGCATAAGAACTACCAGAATACATTTAAGCAGAATGAATATGTATCCGTGAGATGTACGATACACGGTGACAGATTTCTCCTCTCCTTTCTGCTCTGGGGAAATCTCAATTACATATTCTTTTATTTCTTCATACATTAACTTTTCCACCGGTGTCAAGAATGATCTTTGTGCTGACTGGGTGTGGATTATACAATGAATTCAGTGCTTGTCTGAGTCTGAGAGATGCGATGAAAGCTGCAGAGGAAAGTTTTGCCCCTGGAAGCTCTTAAGATACATGTACCACTGGGGGATTTTAAACCTGGGAGGCAGGGAAGGCAGGGCAGGGGCAAGAACTGATGGAGTCAGCTCTGTCATTAAGAACAGAGGGTACTTCTAACAATGCTGATGTTTTCTTTAGCTCTGTAACATGTCTTATCCAGCCCCCAAAGAATGTGAACCTTCCTGTGGTGTTCTACCACCTTGGGATGTCCTGGTGTCAGGCAACAGGCAGATGTGTATGAATGGGTATGGATGGGAGCTGTGTGTATGTATCCCTGCGAGCAGGATACAACCCTTGGATTGGGCTACTTAGTAAAAGTCTTGCACAGAATTTTAACAGTAGAAATCCTGTAGGTCATCACTTCTGAGATGCAGGTTCCAGTCTGGTCACCCACAAGCTGCCACTGATCTGGGACTCACCTGTCTAAGCAACAGTCTGGAGCTCTCACGTACCTGGCAATAATTCCATTTTGAGTAACCCTGTTCACCCTGCTGCAGTGCTCGAAAGTCTTAGGGATGCTATTAGGTGGAGGGCCAGGAAGCATCTCACAGCTGCACTGTCCTTGGTTGCTGTCAACATTGCTGAATTACTCTGCTTGGAGATAGAATCGTGGAATCACAGAATCATTTTGGTTGGAAGAGACCTTTAGGATCATCATGTCCAACCATCAACCCAGTACTGTCAGGTCATGACTAAATCGTGTCCCTCAGCACTGTATCTCAACAGCTTTGAAACCCCTCCAAGGGTGGGGACTCCATCACTGCCCTGGGCAGCCTGTTCCAGGGCTTGACAACCTCTTTGGTGAAGACTTTTTTCCTAATATCCAATCTAATCCTCCTCTGGTGCAACTTGAGGCCTTTTCCTCTTGTTTCTTCACCTATTACATGGGAGAATAGACTCAACACCCACATCACTACTACCTCCTTTCAGGGAGTTGTTGAGAGTGAGAAGGTCTCCCCTGAGCCTCCTTTCCTCCAGGCTGAACAACCCCAGTTCCCTTAGCCGCTCCTCAGAAGACTTGTGTTCCAGCTTGTTGTATTAGAAGTCCTAATAACAGCAGCGTGGCTGTCTCTTTACTGACAGTAAAGGCCAGCAAACAGTACGTACAAAGACCTTTTTCACCTTCTTAGTTTTACGCTCTTTCATTATCCTCTGTGGTTACATAGCCGTGAGTGACAGAATAAGCATCGCCACATGCTGACACAGCTGCCTGGGAATCCTGAGCACATGCCAGTAATTCCTACCTGGCTGCTGCCACAGGACCCATTTGCAGCTCAGGAATCATCTTACAAAGAGCAGCTTTAAGAAACAGTGACACAGAGTTACTCAGAAAGAGACATTACTCAGATGCTCCATCCACAGTGTTGGGGAGAGGGACAGAGCTTGGTCTGTGACAAATTTCATGGCAACAGAGTCCACACCAGGACTACGGAACATCTGAAAGAGGTGACAAAATCAGTAAATCGGACAAACCCACTTCATTTGCAGGTCCAAAAGCCAAAAATAGACTTTTAACCTGAGCAACCAAGTCTTCAGTCCTCTTAAACTGCCTCGTACACCTCCCTGGAGCTTGGGATAGGCAAGAGTTAGCCTGTGATGGGCAGGGGCACACATCTATGTAAGGACTTCAACATTTTAGTTTTATTATGCACATCCAAATACAAAAGTGCCTTTATGTTTTGAATGCTCTTTGAGGTTAATTCTGATCATTTGCAAGACTCTGAGAGGATTTTTCTTTCACCTTTAATAACAAATCTAGAGGTTTGAGTTCCTCTTCTCCAGCCTCTTAGGGAAACACCCACACATGGATGGATTTTTCATGTGACTTAAGTTGGTGCTTCTGTTGATCCAAAGAAACCTCTCAAGTAGTGGGTGATTCATCACAAAGACAGGTTTAAACTGATGACAGGCTTGGGGTCAAGGAGGAATTTGTGCCATAAATCAGATGTCATGTGCCACTGGTTTAGGGCTACAATTTTTTGCTTTTACCCATAACACAAGGTAAAATCTTCTCCCTGGTGTCACCCACGTTCTTACTGACACGCAATAAAGGTGTTAAACACACCAAAGGAGTTAATTTAACACAGTGGAGGTGTTGAGACTGCTATCAATATCAGAGAGACATGGGGGGACATGTCACGATGGCACGCAGAGACTGACATCCATGCAGTGCCGTGAGTCTCTCTGAGATATCTATGACCAAACTGATGGTGATGCCAGGGGTGGACTTTGGACAAATGGGGGGCCCTTTCCAAGACTTTGTCCCATGTATGTATGCATTCCAATATAGAATAGTAATGCAAATATCTGTTTCTGCCTACTGTTGTTTCTTGTCTCTTCCTCCCATAGATTCAAGCATTACTTTTTTTTCATGCTCTACCTAAATTATCTATTTCACACCCATTTGTCACAGATTTCTTTTCTAAGGCAATTATCTGGGTTTTCTTAAATCAAATACCTGTATGCATTTTGTTTTCAGAGTAAATATGAATTTCATTATGCTTTGATTATTGTTTAATAGCACCGAGGGCATGACATTTGGAGACAGAATGAATTTTGGTTCAAAATGTCAGGTCTTTTTCTGAATAGCTCCTTCAACTGGAGACCTTCTCCATCAGCTCTTTCATAAAAAGAAAGGAGACAAATGGGAATATAAGCTAACTAGGAAAGAAAGAGATATTCCTTCCCTTGACCTAGAAGCCAGGCAGGACTCTTTTTCAATGCAGCGTTATTATGTAGTGGTTTTCACTATTATGCATATATTTAGCAACTGCCACTCACCAAGCTGCAAAGGGAAAAGGGTGGTGAAAGATGGAATTCAAGGGAGGAAAGAAGCACAGATGTTTTGTCTCTGCTTTTATGTTGCAAAGATTGCACTGGAATACACACATGAATATATCTCCATTGTTATGTGGGCCTCTGTAGCTTTTCACACCTTTGGCATCTCTCCATTAATACACTTCCTGGCTACATCTCTGAACAAAAACCCCACTTCAAAACTGCTGTCAAGACCAATTAAAAAGCAGCTCTAATTACAAGCACAGGTAAAAATATGCACCACTGTGCAATGAGGAATGCAGGGGCCAGTCAGAGAACATAAACCAAAACGGTCCTCATCCTCCAGAGAGAATACATATGGGGCAAGACTTTGCCCAGAAGCTGGATTTTGAGCATCTTTCAGGCAGGTGACTTTTGCTGGGTTCCTGCTTTGCATGCAGTATGTATATTGGCTTACAGAAGCCTTTCACCAATAAATTTGGGCATCTCAAGTGCTTGGTACCTGCTAGTGTTTAGATTCTCTGCCTTAAAGACAGAGATAGGCTGAGGGAACTAGGATTGTTCAGCCTGGAGAAGACTCCAGGGGGACCTTATAACTGCCCTCCAATACCTGAAGGGATCCTACAGGAAGGCTAGAGAGGGACTCTTCACAACAGTGTTCAGCGATAGGATGAGGGGAAATGGCTTTAAACTGCGGGCAAATAGGTTTAGATTGGATCTTAGGAAAAAGTTCCTCAGTACAAGGGTGGTGAGTCTGTGGAACAGATTGCCCAGAGGGGTTGTGGGTGCCCCATCCCTGGAGGTGTTCAAGGCCAGGTTGGACGAGGCCTTGAGCAACCTGGTCTAGTTGAGAGCTGTCCCTGCCCATGGCGGGGAGGTTGAATTAGATGATCTCTAAGGTCCCTTCCAGCCTAAGCTATTGTATGATTCAAGACCTGCTGGGGAAAGTACCTATAAATGTCAAAGTGTTGTTACATATGTGGAGCATTCTTTGTTTCCTTGCCATTACCCCCTGGCAGGTTATCCAGCTTGTAGATACGCACTGTGCAAGCAATATAGATGGAGAGGACCTAGTGCAGAGACACAGAAAATCTTCTCTACTCTTTCTGAGACTGTCTGAGTATCTTCACACCATCCAGTTCAGAGCTAACTGTATATTGTAATGCACCTCACATGAAGTAGTGAGAAGACCTGGCCACACAGTGCAGGGATTGTGCTGGCACAGCTCTTACTTCATCCTGCTAGAGATTTTGAGATGTGTCCAGAATGCACACTGTAACGAGTAACACTTCAAGATGGGATTTGCACAACAGCAAAAAAGATCTGGTTACGCAGTAGTTTTAAAATAATGCAGACAGCCCATGAAGACAGAACTTGGTTCTAATGGGGGATTTGAGAGCAAATGTCCTGCTTCCGTCATCGTGTCTTGGGGCCTCCATAAGGACAATAGAAGATGCCAAGGGAGCTTTGGTTCCAGAAAGTGAAATAAACCCCTGAATCTCAGCACCATGACAAGCAAGAGGAGGAAATGCACATCTGAAAGGCAGAGTAAAGCCATATTACAGAGGAGGAAAAAAGAGAAGGTTACAAAGGTAATGGAAAACTTAAGCCTGTAACTGATGCAGGTTTATGAAACAGGACAATCCGTCTGCATAAAGAGACAAGCCAAGAAGAAATAAAATCAAGGCAAGAGATGATTTTCAGTATACAATATATTTAATTAATATATGGTAAGTGTGGCATTTCACAGCACGTCTTACTTGCTTTACGCGTTCAGGGATTTGATGTTATTTTAGAAGTTTATTGCAATGGGTTTTTTTCGCCTCTCATCTAAACCCATTAGTGGATTTAGATAAGAAATGAGGAGGAAGTTCTTTACCACGAGAGTGGTGGAGCACTGGAACAGGTTGCCCAGGGAGGGGGTTGAGGCCCCATCCCTGGAGACATTCAAGGTGGGGCTTGAGAGAGCTCTGAGCAACCTGCTCTAGCTGAGGATGTCCCTGTGCTCAGCATGAGGGTTGGACCAGATGACCTCTGGAGGTCCCTTCCAACCCAGACATTTCTATGTTTCTATGTTCTATGTTTCATCTGTTCAAAGGCACTTCGCTGTGAATATTGAGTATTAGAGAATGATTCACTGCACTGAACGGAACGTACAGTGAATGTTTAATCATCAGTCATCATCCCTCATCATCAGTCCTGACCTGCTGGAGTCCCTCTGCAATTGCAGCACTAATTCCTATGCAAGAGAATTTGAAATAGAGTATCTAGACCCAGAGGAATAGGTAGAGATGACCAAACACAGGAGTCAGCCCTTAACCAGCCTCAGAGAAGGGCTGAAGCAGAGCCACGTGAAATGTTGGCATTTATGGTGTCCCTTCACTGTGTTCAGCACTGCACTATCCCAGCAGATGAATGTCTCTGTGAAAGCACCCAGGAACAGAATAAACCAGGTGCTTACTGGGTGCCTACTAAGGACTCACACTCCATTCTTGTAATATTCAGCCACAGACTGGAGAATAAAAGCCTCCAGGTGAGTCTCCATCACACACCTCTTGTGTTCAATGGCTTATACTGACAATGTTTCTTCAGGGACATTTTTTGTTTATATTAGCATGAAAGCCCAACTGATTTACAAGATGTTTAGTCTCTTTTAAAGGCTTTTAGAAGCAAGATTTGTGGCTCGAGTTAATTCTGTCCTTGGCTCTATAGTTATCCCTGTAACGAGAACCACTTCCTTAGTTATCTACCAGCCAGTGTAAGCACTGGTTTTGGAGGGGTGCTGAAGTGACTGAGAAGTCCATAACGCCTGGGTATCACTTGGTAGATGCAGCAGTCAGAGCCCAAATGACTCACAACCAAGCTTTCAACAAAAAATAATCCACATTTATTTTTCTTCATCAAAGTGATTATTGATTGGCTTAAGGCAAAGTCGGTGACTAACCATATGGGGATGTCTGTTATACGATTGGATTAGTGTTTGCATCTAACTGCGCTCCATCTCTATCTTTAGGATCAATAGGAGATGATAAAGAACGATTAGCCTTGCAGCTTCATTGTAGCTTGTAATTCCTTAGCCGTATAGAAAAAAAAAAAAAAAAAGAGAAACTAATCATGAGACTTAGAAAAATTACTATTATTTCTAAAACACGCCATTCCATTGTTTCCTAAACTGAGGGAATACTTAGTGGTAATCAGCAACACAGAAAAACCAAATGCAGTTTCTTATTTCATTCAACTTGCTGTGCCAGGAGATGCCTCTACTGCCTAGAAGATGAAAAATCTTAAATGCTTTGGCTGGAACTTTGCCTGCAAAAATTGTCAGAGAATTAGATCAATTTCTTTCTTAAAGGATGGAGATGCACAGATTACACTCAAACCCACAAATTCATGAAGACATCATGAGGTTTTCTCTCTATTCTTTCAAAAATTCACTACCTTCCCTTTATTCTGCTTTTAGAACACAGCACAGAGCTTCTCTTTTCTGCTTTGAGATGAACATGGAAAAAAAAAAAAGATTTTAGTACAAACCCCCTACCTTCTAATATTAGAGATGGCTTGGGTTACTAATCCCTATTTCTAGGACCAGATGCTGATTGTCCTATTAATCAAAACAAATCATTAGGCATTAATTACACTTAGTAACAGAATAATTGCTCGGTTTACCTAAACTGCGGTAGGAATGTTGTGGGTTTTTTTTCTTTCTGAGTAGGATAAGCTTATTTAAATTATGTCACGTGCCTACTCACAAAACATAATGAAAGTAGATCAAAATCTGGTTTGTTTTGCACATGTATGAGGTGAGCTGATGTTGGAAACGATGTCAGTGGGTTGATGCACACAATCTAAGACAAGATCAGACCTGGAGATGTTCTGGGAGATTGTTGGGCTAGAGGAGGAAATAGTCAATAAATCTTGTATCTTAATTGGGGGGGTGCTGGCAGATGGTTTTTTAATGCTCCCCCCTGGTTAAGATTTGAGTGCTGAGTAATCAGCACCTCCACTGCAGTACAGAAAGGGGAGTCAGTCAATGTTAGCCAGAATATTTTGTTTTCCATCAACACTGAAAGGTTTACCAGATCCGGCCAGAGTCACAGAACTGAGTTTTCAGATTGTCATTTCAGCTTTTCTATTTTGTACACTGTAAAGAAATCTAGTTTTTAAGTACTTGAAATAAAAATGTGTCAACTGACCCCAGACATCCATAAAACATTCTTCTTGTGCAAAACTACTCCTCTCCTGCAACACAGAAGAAAGGTAATATTTCACAATGTCAAGATCTGTGATAAAACCTTCCATCCCCTGACCAGCTTTAATCACAGGCTGAGGTGGCAGCAGTGGGGTCAGTGCCCCCTCCAGTGCTACAGCCCCAGAGTTTTTCACCTTATCGAGTCAGTTTGAACAATCCTCGTGGACAGCATTGCAGCACTGCAGATATTAATCGTGGGGAGAGAAGATGTTTTCAGCTAAGACCTTGAAAAGAAAGGTGCAGGGGCATTTACAAAATCCTTCCCTGATGCTAGACACAGGAATCAAGTTTGCAAATTACGTTTGGCCTTTATGAAGGAGTGGGAGAAGCTGCCAAATGCTGTACAAAAAAAAAAAAAAAAGTTGAAAGGAGTGGGAAGAGGCAAAGTCAACAAAACGGGCTGGTTGCATCACTGGAGAAGCAGGGCAGTGGTTATGGGTCTGTTTTCACTGCGAATCATGGGATGAGTCACGCTTATGTGTTACTAAGATCATCATTCTGCTTTATTTGAATCATAACTCCACGTTCAGAGACTGAAACCTTTGTGTAAGAGGCACTCAGCTCACTACCAGGAATCATGTCCTGTTCAGTTTGCTGTCTAAACAACCAAAAGATGCACCAGCACAACTGAGGCTAAGTCAAATTAACTAACAGCTTTTTTCCCCATTCTAATGAAAGACATTATCTCTTCTCACCTTGTAGCACGTAAAAATAATAATGATGATGACAAAGCCATTATTAACATGTTAATTTTTACTCATTGAAAACAGATACGGGAAGACTGGTGACTGGCCCGGTGACAGACCCAGCTCTCCAGAGGCTAAATGAAACAAATAAATTTGGATCTTCGCCACTGACCTTAATAAAATAGGACTGGCCGTGGAAATGGTGACACAGCATTTGTAGTTGTTCTAATTAGAAGTTTCTCTAATGGCACTGATACACATGGGTGTTAGTGGCTTTACATTCATTCAGCAGTTTCTTGAGACCCTGCACTACTACCACACCTTTCCACATCCACGTGCGCTTCAGGAAGCAAGAGGCTGACAGCTGAAGTGTGTGTGGAACAGGGACTGTGGGGCTGTTTGTTGGGGTGCATGTGCCTCTGCCTGCACGTATTCAGTTCACGGAGACAATGTTCTTGCTGATCAAGAACGTGTGAACAGGCAGATCTTCCAGTCATGGAGCGTGTGAGTGGTACTTATACCACACTGTAACTATTGGCAAGAGGAACAAAGCTGAAAAGCAACATGTGCATTGTCCTTGCTCTACTTTCCAAAGCTCTGACAAAGCACCAGTTAACTTGGACGCAGTCAGCTCTTGGCTTCTTATTAAACAAACTCAGCATTTGAAACATATTTTGACATGATAAATATCGCCAGTTTTGGATAACACTGTCAACAAGCTCACTTGTTGCAATCGGCTGGTAGCTCCAGCTGTCTTAAGGAGCCAGAGGAGTGAGCTCTGAGTTCAGGGGATTGGCTCCATCCATCACAAAAATCCCACCCCAGTGAGGCAGGCACCCTCCATCCCTAATCCTCTCAGTGTCCTGACAGTACATCGAAGAAGCTGGCCAGACGTGAATGCTGTTCTAGCAGCGCGCAAGCACCTCAGACACAGAAATCAATTTTAGCAGAGACTTTCACGCTGGAGCTGTGCCTGGATTAAGTGCAGCCCACTTCACACAAACGAAGGGCAACCGCTTTGGCATGTTCAGGTCAGCACTGCAGAACAACGAGGCACGTTGTAAGCAGACACCAAATGAAAAGCTACTTTATGCTGTGGTCAAACCAGGCCGGTGTGGCAGTGTCAAGTGCCAGGGCTGGCACTTTGTACAGTAGGGGAGTTATGTAAGTGGCAGCACACAGAGACTTCAGCATTTCTGCATTGGGATTTCCAAACTTCTTTGCTACTGTTGCTCTCAGCAATGGTTTTACTAGCTCTGTCTGTACTTCAGCACCTCCTCAGATCACAGCCCATCTAAGCTGATGTAATCAGCCATTGAGGTCCTCACAATAAGCTATAAAAGCAATAAGAAAGCAGAGGTCCCTGCCTAGCAGCAGTTGGCCACGTCCTCAGAGTAGTGCCCAGTGCTCACTGGAGCCAATGCACAGCAGGGAGGAGACACTGAGGAGATAAAGCATTTGGATTAAAGAAAAGTGACTCAGCTGAAATTAACTGGACCCATTTTGGGATCTCTTTTCCCACCCAGTGTTTCTCTTCACGCTTCACAATCCTGTTCTGATATCCTGCTTCTTGCTTATTTTCTCTTTTCCTGCTTGTCCTTTCCTGCTTCAACCTCTGTTTAAATGCCCTCCCTTTCACTTTGTAAGCGCCTGTTGTTCTTCTCCTTATGACACATGAAGTAACCAACATTGCATCTGGCCAAGTGATGCTCTCAGCATCTTGAGAGTTCACCAGCAGCGAGACTAGAAGCATAAGTTTAGTGGATCACATTACTTCCCTAAAATGTATTTTCTCTCACAGGAGATGGAAAAAAGAATGAAATTGGTGACCTGAAACAGTGGCCCAAACCTGCCTGTCTGCAGGTCTGCTCTGGCTTCAGTGCCACAGTTGCAGGAGAGCGGGTGGCAGCAGCATACGACCCTGTGTTTTTCACAGCATGCTCTGCACATCTGTGACACTCCATGTATAATGTAATGCAAACAGAACTGCCAGGGATTAAGGTTTTGTTTCCGCTCCTACTAATAAACACCATAATACCCATTGACTTTGCTGAAACAAAATCAGGCCTTAAATTACCCACAATTGACATTTGTAAGTATCTTCTTGAAGACACCTTTGATACGATGTGCAGCGCCATATGGATGCCCTTCTTTTCACCTCCCACAACAGCTGCCAGAAGCTGTAATGCCAACTGTAGCAATGACAATAAAAATAACCCAAACAGAGATGGGTTTTATTATAGGAAAAATAAGGCCAGCTTCCCAGGCCACTTCCCTGGCACAGCGCTGCTGTCTGCAGCGTCTTTACGCTGGCCGACACCGGCTGCACAGGGACTGCTGCCATGGGATGAAACTCACTAAGCTCTGGGCTGGGCACACCTGAGACACAGACCCACCTTCCACTGCTTGAATGCAGAAAGCCCTGGAGCGTGTGGACATTGATTAATCCTACCTTGTAGTCTCACTGCAGTCTGGGGGTAAGAAAGAATAAATGTGTCACATCTCTGGCCCTAATTATCAGTCTGTCTTTTTGCCCCCTGTGTGACTTTTTCCTTCTTGCTACTTGACTTGCTTTCCCTCATCAGATTTGTTCTTTTGTCATCCTTCTAGACCGATGTGCACTTGAAAGGACATTCGACACTTTGAAAGCTGCTGGTTTTCAGATTTTATAAATTTCTTCCTAGCTTAAGTTCTTGATGACAACTCTGCTCAGAGCACGGCTTGTCAGTAACATTGATCTAGTGGAAATGGCCCAGTTTGACTTTGGTGCAAAACCTGGTCAACCAGAGGAATTCTGTTCTATTTCCAACTATCACATTCTACACATGCCCAGTATTTATTTTAAGGCTTTTTCCCCTCTGCAAATGCTATGAAATTAGTGGGAATTGTTTCTTCTTTATTATTTTAGTTGATATTTTCTTTGAATGAGTCCTACAGGCTTGATGGAGCAGGCTGACTGGTGCTGAGAGGTGTTAAGCAACCTTAACTCCCGTCGGCTTCACTGGATACCAAATGTGCTCAGAACTTGTAGGAAGCACTCAGCATGTTGAGATCCAGCCCATCATTGTCTGCCCAGTCTCTTTAAATTGCAAAACGCCTTAAAAAAAAAAAAATTGTAAAAAGCCTTAAAAGGCTTGGACTGTCCCTCCTTGTGCCTAACACAGCGCAGCCCTAAATGAAGCTGTATCCTGTCAAATGACAAAGTTGTTCAGACACATGCTTGTTTTCACTGAGGAAGGGAAAATAGGAAGGATTGCTCCCAAATCTACCTTGTGAGTTGTAACAGCAGCAATGTGTTCCCAGCTAGGAATTTTTACACAAAGTTTATCTGGTTCTCACACAAAGTGAATAAGAAAGTCAGCCTGGGTTTTATTTAGGAGCAGCCAATTGCAATAAAACTCAGCTTTATTAGCTTCCTTATTACACAGTTCCTGAAATCTCATCCATATTTATCACAGTGATTGAGCAGTGGTTATTGTTTCCTTTTGCTAATACCACGGTCACGCTGGCTCTATTTTGTAGCTCCACATACCTACCTGGCAATTACAGCATAATGCAGCTTTGTGCCTCGATACTTAATTATCATTTAGTCATATGAGTGAAGAGTTAATTTTGACTTCAGTATTTAAACTTTGCTGCTCTCTTTAGTCACTTTTTTAAACATCCTGCTACATTAATTAAACTCTTCATACTACAGCCCGCAATGACAGAACTTCCCAGTTACAAGGACTAGCACTTCAGCGTGGGAAATTTAATGTACAGGTAAACATTACCCGTGTAGGAAATTAGGCCATAAAACTGCAACGCCTGTAGAGGCACTGTGCTGTAATAACTTGCAAAAGCAGCTAATAGAAGCGCTCGTTTGCTCTAACAACAACTTCCACGCAGGAACTTGCAGAGATCTAAATATTTCCCAAACAGTACAAGTTTTCAAGAGAGATGCTCAGCAGAGTATTTTTATCTTCCCTGCTTTATTACAGGAACTAAAAAAAAACCCTATTCTCTGAAGTCACTGTGCACAACTTAACAAGTACCAAGAATTTTACCACGTCTGAATGTAAATACATGGCAAATAATCCCATGGAATTAACCCGATAAAAGCCAAGAGATGCATTTGCCGCGCCTAACTTCATTTTGTAATTTGCAAAGACAATATATACGCACTGACCATCAACTGTCAGTCCCGATATGATGATAATAACAGATAACTTAACTATTTCTGAAGCTCCGGAAGAAATCACTAACCCAGCAGCACTCCCTTGTCAAAACCATCACCATAACTGACAATGTAAGCCATGAAAGACAGAAAACAGAAATTCGAATCATTATTTTACTGAATGCCAATACTTGCAAATGATAAAAGCACTCTGCCCAGCCTTTGAAAATCTACTTTATTCCAGTAGTGTCAGCTCAGATAAAACTCAACAAAGGGAACTGAAATACACGCAGTATCCACTGGAGCATCTTTCTTTTTATTTTATTTTTTTCTTTTTGTGATGTAAAATGTTCTTTGTTAAAACATCACCACTGCAACACGCAAGCTGGCTGTGCTAAACAAGCGAAGTGGCCCGTGGCGTTTACGTACAGAAGACTCGTGCCTCAACCCTTTCCTTTTGCTGTGTATCACAGAGACGCCCAAGGTAACAATAAAGCCATTTTGGCAACACAGGGATTCCTCTGGTTTAGATCGTCCGTGCCTTCCTCTGTCTCCAAAATCAGCACGGGGACATGAGCAGATGGCACATGTGGATCTTCCGTGCCCCAGCAAACCCTGGCTATCATAATGACACAGGCAGTGATAGACTTTAGGCCAAACCCAGAGATGATTTATGTATCTGTATCTCATCATTTGGATGCAATATTTCTTCAGAAAATAAACTCTTACAGTCCCTTGATGCTAGCACAAAAATCTCTTGCCTACCACTAATATTCTAAACTCTTTTAGATGAACGTGTAGCAGCTGGAAATACTAACAGAGACAAGTTTCCTTCACTTACCAGTAGACTGTCCAGTGATTCAGGCAATAGCAAGAGTTCCAGAAGATCTGAGACAATATTCTTGCTTGTGATCCTGCCTGTAGACCTGTGGGAAGTCTGCAGCAATCCAACATCCTCAACAATCTGACCCCAAGCTAAGCTCCTCATGAAGTTGCCGGGGATCGCGAGATGCCCAAGGATTGTGATAATGTAGCAATATGATCACGTAATGCAGATCTATAGTTTCAGTGCACCACAAGATGAGCAATGCAAGTGTCCTATTGATAAGCACCAAGAATATCTCAGGACTATTTAAAAGATTGATCTGGACAGTTAATCTCTTCTGTCCATCAAACGATTGGGGTTTTTTAACAGTTCTTCCAAAAATTGTCACCATCGTTGATTTTGATGCGACTCTGTGTACAAGTGATAATAATACTACAGTCTTACAATATGTGGCACCATGCACTCGGCAGTTTACAGTTTTTGAACACTACTAAACTATATTAATTTGCAATTGGCAAATGAGAACTACAAAGTTAAGCAGCAACAACATCAATGCCCCCGAGCCCCACCATGTAGAGCCACTTTCATGGCTCTTGGGTCTATGAAGGGAGCCTAAAGCAGAAGAACCTATCCAACAGCTACCTCACCAGGTTTGCAATCAGAACGCTCTCCTGGTAAGAGTACAATCCAAGGTAAAGTGGAAGTTTATATGAAGTCAATACCTACTTTGAAGAACCAGTATCTTTTAAGTGCTCTGGATGGATGGTCAATATGGATTTAAAAGCACCTCTGAAGTTCAGTGCTGGTTTCCACATCACCTGTGATTTACATCTTTTTTATCAGAACTCTACTGGATTTTTGGTCTCCAATGATCAGTCACAAGTACTAGTTCAAGATGGAAAAAAAAAAAAAAAATTCTAAGCAGCCATGGTCTGCATCACTATTCTTACAACAAAACAACAGCAATGGTAAGCACTGCATCTGCAGTGAACACAGGTGGCCAGGGCCTTAGTGTGACATCTCATCTCTAGGATCACATTGGTAATAACCAACCAACGTGTTTCCGAGAGCCTCTTCCGACTGTGCGGGAGAAAAGGAGATAGGTAAATGCAATGATAACTCCTTCAATGTATGTAGCAGTGAGAAACATGACTGGTCAAGTGTTCAGGGCAAGATTCCTAAGGCAAAAAATCACCTCGGAGTATGTATTGTATCCAGTGACACATGTCAGCCCGTGTGGCATGATTTGAAGATGAGTAATGGCTGGAGTGCTTCAAAGGCTTGGCACCTCCCTGAAACACAATGGAAACATTGCTCACAAAGGATTTTGTGCATAATCATTAAGGAAAGTTTTTAACCACTTCTGATACCCATAGCTTCTGGACATGAGCCCTTTGCAGCTGTGGCAGTGAGCAACATCACTGATCGCAGCATCATGCATTTTGTGGAAGTAGTAAATCCAGCCAAACATGTGCCTCAAGAAAAAGAAAAAAGCAGCAAAAGACCACGCTTAGCTCAAGGCAGTCCTGCTCCAGTGGAAGGGAGCAGATAAGAACCACAAGCTCCAAACAGAGTTTCGGAATGGACTGTCAACTACCAAGCTTCACGGACTGTCAGCTACTGAGCTTCCCACCAGTCATAACAGCCGGTTCCCCGCTAGCAAGAACTTCTTTTACTTAGCCTTACACTTCTTGTCCTGATTAACCCCAGCCCAAGACTGAAAAGATTATGGAGTAAGGTCTGTGCCATGAGAAATAATTTTGGGGCTGCTTTGTGGACTGTGGTACAATACAGAAAAAAAAAAAAAAGTTCATGTTATTAAAACATTTGACACTATTTCTCTCGTGGAATCATAATAGTCAAAGTATTTGTCTTCTGTGTATGTTTAAACACTCTATTAACACGGAAATATCCATCTTTCAAGACTTTCTTTTATACCCTTTTGGCAGCATCTTCTGATTTGAATGAAACCAAATATAAGCCACCTATTGTTGCTGAGTTCAAGTGATCATTGAAAAGAAGAAAATCTGGGATGTAACAAGGAGGAGGAAGAATTTACCTCTCCAAAGGTAACATGTTACAAGTGCTAAAAAGAGCATCATCTTCACATCAAATCAAGCAAGGTACAGGATTCAAGAAACAACGTGCCAAAAGGCAACTCCTCAGCCAGATGTTAACATCAGAACACAAAGTGATGTGTCTGGAAGCAGAACTGCTGAGCTGCAAACAACCTGGGTGTGAGTCAGAGAATATTAGGACAGTGCCTGTCCACCAGAAACACAGATTTGATCTCATGTGACTTGTGTCAACTCTGGGGACGTCAAGAGCAGAACATAAAAGCAAGGCAACAGAGATATTTCTAAATGAGCCATTCAGCCTCTAAGGCGATGAATCTGGCAACAACACAAGTTCCAAGAGAAAAAGTCAACATTCCAGGTTTGTGTTCCGTGGTTATATCCTTCACTCATTTTTTTCAGGAAAAATGTCACTGAATCATCATGTTTTAAATCATTAGAAGACAAAATCATCTCCTTATAAACTAGCCCTTAACTTTGAAACCAGAATCCAATTGCCTGTTCAGGCTCATTAGTGTCTTTGGATCCTAATGACCCACTCAGTTGCAGTAAATGAAAAACTAATCCTTGGTTTATGCCATTGGCCGAAAAGGATTAGCCAACTCTTGCTACCCCTGCAATCAGCCTTGCACTGCGGAGATTACTACCATCTAATACTGTAAATCTACACATTCCAATCTGTTACAATAAGTAGCACTTAAAGCTTATTTCCTTGAAATTCTTAAGCGTATTAATGTTATAGTGTAAGATTGTTTTCTTACGATGCAATGATTCTTTTACTCCTGTTCCCCAAGTTTGCATTTACCAACATCCACTCACTGATGCCTCTTTACTTTCAACATGAAGTTTCAATTATATTCATAGACTTGAAATGAAAAATTAAAGGGAAGTTTTTTTCTATGTATAGAGCCCAAAATGGGCAGGCAATCATGTTCAGGGCAGTAATTTTCTTGAATTGTGTGGAAAGGCTGCAACTCAGACTGTAAATAGTTTGCAACTGAAATCAGGATTTTAATTAATTTTTTGATGTTGAAAGAGCCGGGTGATAATTTTTGCACCCTACTATTAATCTTAACAGGTAGCTAGAAATAGAGCCACCACTTAGATTTCTTGTTCCCTAATCAACACTGCAGGTTGTAACTCACTTTTGTACCACTTGTATCACCACAATTTTTTCCAGCCCAGAATTCTGGTTGCCTTTGCTACAGTAAGGGGCGTGACCGGTTATGTGAGTCTTTAGTGTGGTGCTACACACATACTTTTTCCCCTGCAAGTATTCACACAATGTTGTCATTGAAAATTTAATACAGTTTTAACACTACCACATGCCACAATCACACCTGAACGCTGAGCAGTGTTTCTGACATAAAATTAAGGAACTCTTGTGGTTTTATCACCTTAAGCATTATATATAACAGCACAAAGACATTTGTCCTAAAGAATGTTATGCTGTGCACACATCCTTTGTATCGATAGGCTGAAGTTACAGAAGATTGATAAACTTCTCTCAGACCTGGAAACAGTTTGATGAATGTCTAGTTTTCTATCAAAGGTGGTGCATGAAGCCATAAAGCAGCATTAGATTAAAATAAGTGGTATATCCCACAACTGCTGGAAGTCATTCCATTAGTCCTTACCTCCTAGTTTCTAGATTAATTCTTCTGGCATGAAACCTGTCCACATGTTGCTTATTTGTTGGCTAAATATCCTGGACTGTTTAAAAGCATGCTTTACATTTATGCATCAGTAATATTAACAGTAAAATAGTAAATAGAGCTCCGGTCAAAGTGTTATATCACCTTATAAATTATATATATATATATTTATTTTTTTTTTACTGGAAGACCACTTTTCACAACAAGAAAAGTGTAGAGAAATGTTCTTTTTATTATTTCTGATGAGAAAAATGACATCTCCCTATAGGTATTGGTGCCGTGAGAGAAAGAAAACCGAGGCACCAGTGTCTTTCTCCTGGCCATAGCAGGTATGAGTGGAACTTTTATTCTTCGCTGTTCAAAAAATTTTAGTCAACAAAATCAAAAATCAATTTAGTCAAATATCATGTTATTTTCTACCATTTTGGTGACAAAATATTTAACCAGCACTGACATGATGCTGGGTGGTGTACAAGCTTTTATAAGGAATTTTCATGTGAAATAGTTTTCTGTTGAAAACATTAAAAACTTAAATGCAACATTAAAGTTATCAGGGCCCTAAATAAACATTTGACTTCTGGTTAGGATACTCTGTAAAGGTCAAACCCCTGCTCTGCTTTTTTAGGAGAGGTGTTTTTATTGTTATTACCTTAGGGCTCAGTTGCAAACATGAACTCTGCTTTCCTAGGTGCACTAAAAGGACAGAACAAAAAAGCACTCCCCATCCCTGAGGGCTCACAGTGGAAGCCCACAGTATAACCAGATTACCACTTCACAGAGAGCTGCACCGCTTCTAAGAGATTACAGCTGCCAGCTGCTGTTGCTACCCCACTGCTGGAGGTTACTAGTCTCTAGTTAAGTTGTAGTCATGCATGTAATACCTGTACCTCACTTACTGGAGTCCAGAGCCAACTCACTTAGCTTTCCACACTTTCAACGGTAATACAAATTAAACTTACTGACTCCATGCTGAGGAATGAGGAGCTAGTGCACAGTCCATTTACTGTATCTGCACCTCAGGGGCAATAACTGCAAATAACAAGTGATAATGAGGAAACAGCACTCCACTCTCAAGCAGCCCCCAGTACATGGGCCAGAAAATCTGTCTACACTTTCAGACCAGAGGTGGATGTAGTCAGGTGGGTATGTGAAGGACAAACCAGAACATTGGTCAGTGAGATACATGCTCGTCTCATCAGCAAGCCAGCAACATGACTGCTATTGATTTTATAGCCATAATAAGGGATCATTTTTAGGCAGATTTGATAAATACTAATAAAAAAAAAAAAATCTCAGTCTACATTTATAAGTAGCTCTTAGAGCCCAGAAAAGCACTCCAAATACTGAGTGGCTGCCTTTTCTGAAGTAGCTTTCTCTTTTATGTTATTAATCAGCCTATCCAGTTTGTGTGATTAAACATCCAACCAGACCTAGAACTATGGTGTCCCCCACTTCAGCCAGCAGCCTTTACTGCCAGACTGTAACATCAGAGACCTGGAAGACAGAATTAATCAGAAGACAGGAAAGAAAGCTGCAGTTATGGAATAACTGAGCAAACAATTGTACTTTCCAGCTTTCTAAACAATCTCAGAATACCTTAAAACACTACCCCAAATAACACAGAAAGGATCTCAGACTCACCCCTAGCTTATGTTTTTCAGACTGCAAGGTACACAGTCAACTAGAAAAACAAAACAGATTAACACAGAAACCCACATTTGGAGAGCATAAAGTCCACCAAATCTACATGTCTCACTTCTTACTGGCTAACTCTCAGCAGCACTTCACTAAAACTTCCTGAATCCCTCTTCAGTAAAAAACACCAAACTTCCAGAATCTCTAGGCAGAAGTACTTAAGGAGAGGCTGGACTGCACAAAAATAGCCCTAAGATATTTAGGGGGTTGGCAGAAAAGCAGCAGTGGCATAGACAATCCAGCTTTTGGTGATTCAGGGCTTTGCCAGGTCCACAGGGGGAAGGGGACTCTACTCCCCTTTGGACTTTATTGACATCTTCTTTGCAGACTATGCTGGTAGACTGCTTTTTGTCAACTTGTTCCACTCAGTCCACATGCACTTCTGACTGGTCTGTACATTTGCAGTGCCTCCTCTGAAATCTGCAGAATGATGTGGTCTCTCCTGTACTTGCTTTCTTTCCATTTCAGCATTTTCCTTGCCTGCTGTCAGGGTGGTTGTTTACTTCACAGAAAGTGACCGAGAAACCCAATTTTCCTTATAAAGGTAGTTTGGAAATTAGTAACCTATTCTTCACATGTAACAGGGAAAAAAACCAAACCAAACCAAACCAACCAACCTCAGAAGTGATCTGGTATTTCCTTCAAAGGCCATGAATATGAAAGTGCTGTTTCTAGAGAAGATGGTTTGGAGGGTTCACAGGGCACGGTGCTGTGGTGGCTCAGAACAGTCAGCATTCCTTGCCAAGTAACTCTGTCTGTCTTCACAGCCAGCCACTCCCTAGGGAAAGCCAGTTGTGGAGAACTGGTGGATATACTTGTACTGACCACAGTTAGGCTTTGGAAATTGTCTGCTTCTGTGTCTGTTTTTTTGAAAGATACTAGATTAAGAGGAAGGAACTTGCTTTCAGCGTTTCAAGATAGAATGACAGAAGTTAAAGCATTAAGTATTATAACCGCGGCATTATTTCACTTCAGATATTAATACCTAAAAAGCTTTACATAAAATGAAGAAAAATCTTTATTTCACAAATTTTATAAACATTTTGAGTATAACAGCTAATGTAAGAACATTGTCTAACTCAAGTTCAGCTTTTATTGCCACAATAAACAGTCATTCTTACTAGCACAAGTTATTTAGTTTATATAAAGAGGCTGAAAGTACTCATCTAGTAGTTTAGATGCTCTCTCACAGATATTAACTTGACACACCACTGTAAAATTGGATTTCTGCTGCTTGTAAGTGCCAATCTAGCGAGAGCGAACTGGAACATTTTATGAAAACAACACATTTAGAAAATAAGTAATAAAAGCTGCATCTCAAAGGCTGTGTGCCTGATGAACATACACATGCTCTCACAGGAATTGTGATAATGTATTCTTACATGAAATGAAAGGAGAAGATGAAAGATGAAATGCTTTGTATGTTAACTTAAGAAACTGGAAACATTTGTCAAGGCTAAGTAGGAAAAGAATTTAAAAGGAAGTCAAAGGTATTCAAAAGAATGTAAATGGCTTCTTATTTTGTAAGGAAGAATGAAAACCTTTCACAGAAGGAGATGGTGATGATCTCTGATCTTGTCCAAATGCAAATGGAAAACTGAAGTCATCTTTTCCATCTCCAAATGCATGAGAAGTCGATTCCGCGAGGAAGGGAAAGGCAAATGCGTCCTCACCTTCTGATTTCCCAAAAAAGCTTCCTATATGGAATATATATTAATCATTAAATATTATTGAAATAATATTGCATTCAGCATAATATGCTTCTTTAGTAGTACTGTACTCCCAACATCCCACTCAATGTCAGCCGCAGTTGTGTGGTTATTTCTGCACTAGGAATGGTACTTCCAGGAGGGCATTACTAGAATCTACATAGAATGAAGTGTGAAGTACTTGAATGATTTAGAACAACAAAACACTTCTGCATGATGTACTGAGTGAAATATTTTAAATACTAAGCAACAGAGATCTTTGTAAACTGATATTTTTGCAGATTCTTTCTTTTCTAGAGAACAACTTGACCAACCACTGAAATACTTGGGGAAAACAAAGTTACAGACAGAAAAACACCAGAGATTGGGATTTAGTAACAAAATTCCCAGACTTCTCTCTACAACAGTTACAGATGCATACAACTCTATATTCATCCACTTCAAAAAAGTAGCATTGCATTTGCAGCACCTCAAGAAAAAAAAGGTAGATTACAGTTCTCTTAGGAAAGTGTTTGATCAAAAGTTTTGATCCTGCTGATATAAGGAAAAATTGGTCTTTCATTTCAGTAAAGCCAGGACTTCACACTGAATGCATAAACATGTGTAGCTCACTTAGCATGAGTAGAAGGTACTGTTTAAGTCTGATTCTCTTCTCTCTTAAGATATTTTTACATCGTGTACCTCAAATGGCTTAAATTGACGGAGTTTGTTTACTGTTGAGATCTCTTTAGCCAAATGGAAACTGTTTCCATTTTAGTTGAGGGAGGAAAAACCCAGTGGATGTACTCTTTCCAACACTAAGCTGGTGGCCTCAAGTCAGTAGTATTTACCAAGTACTATAGATTTTTCATATTAAAAGAACTGTTCTTTTTATCAGTGAAAAAGCTTTGACATTTATTTTTTTATTCTCCATGGCAGGTCCTCTCAGTGTGTTTCAAACCCACCTAACACTCCACCTGTTCTGCCTTTCTCATACCTCTTCCTTTATGACATCTCATACATTTGAGGCCAAACATGCAGGAAAAGATTTAAGCTAGTCAAAACACAAATGAACACAATAAACCACTGAACTACAGTATCACAAGTGAACATCCTTTTAGACAGCCCAAGGTGCCTTGTTAAACAGAATCATGAGCTTGTCAGTCACGTAAGCAGAAGACAGATGGTATACACATCTGAATTTCAGACTTACCAATATCCTTGTGTGGGGACAGAGGGTTCAAGTTTCCCACAGAATAACTTTCCTCTGTCTGAAATGTAAACAGACATTTTATTTAACAAATCAGAAAGGCAAAAATGTAAGCTCTAATGTTGATACATAAAAAGCTCATTAGATTTTAGTGAGAAAGACACCATCTCGGTGAATGTTAGCAACCTACATAAAAATCTGCATTTAAGTGTACATATCAGTCCCTAAAGTTGCAAGGTAAACTCTTTGATGAGACAAGTTTCATGATATTTGCTTAGATCTACAGGCTCCCTCCATTCTTCAGAAAAAAACCCATCAGATTGAGAACAGAACAAAATCTCATCTGGCTTACTGGTTGGTTTTTTTTGGTTTTGGTTTTTTTTTTTTTAATCTGGAAAGATTCAAAATCACTTCATTTTGTGATATTTTAGAAAACCTTTAAGCAACTTCATAATTTCTGCCTACTGAGAAGCACCTGATATTGCCAGAAAGAGCAGGAGAATAACCACTCATCACTCTTGAGAAGAGTTCTTAGGCTAGATTTGCAATAGATACTTAAATCCTTCAAAACTCCCATCTAACTTCAGAGACTCTCACACAACTGCTGCAGGCTGGTGAATTCGTGGTTTCTGCCACGGAGCAGGCACCAGATAAGGTGGTGACAGCACTAGGTGGCTTCATATCTACCTCATTCCTAAACAATTCACAAAATACTTACCAGTGTATCCTCTCATACACGTGGTCGATACTAGGAGATACCAACAGCACCAAAAAAAAAAAAAAGGTCTTTTCCCTCCTTCAGCTTTTATCTTGCAACCTCAAGACTGAGCACACCCACTGAAATAGGAGATACCTGGGTTCAAATCCCTTATTTGCATGATGACATTTGAATCTGCATTGCCAGCAGTGATATGGGAGCACTGCACTGACACCCATCTGTCCTGAATATCCAATTATCCACCCATTAGCCCAGGAGAGGGAAAATTACTCTAGAGCACTGTATGCAAAGGAAAAGGAAGACCTGGATTCCACTCCCTGTTTTAATTATTTGCCTACCTATCTCCTCCATTTAAGTATAGCTAATCTCTATTTGCTCTTCAATATTCCTAGCAGATGGTCCCTTCTTCCCTTCCTCAGTTTTGCATTTTGTGAAAAATAGAGGGGAAAAAAAAAATTCTAAGTACCTAATTCCCCGTTTCGGCAAGACAAAACCACACAGGATAGGCATGGGAGTTGTGAATTCTGTCAGAGTAACTACAGTTTTGCTTTGCAATGCTGTAAAGGCCTGAAAAAAAAGTCTTCTGCTTTTTAGTGAGTCTATTCACCTGTATATTGCACAAGATCCAATCTTGCCCGTATGGGAAAGATTCATACTTGATCAGAAGTCATCACAGGGGGATTGCCAGCAAAGGAGATAATAATTTCCAAAGGATGTCACACATAAAATTGGGAAAGCTATTAAAAAAAAATATTTGCTACAAAGATAACCAGTCTGAAAAACCTCATTCACCGTCAGTGCTGTTTTCTAAGCCTATTTTGCTTTGCAGAAATTTAATATTTTTACCTCATCAGATGAATTTTCTGCCCCAAACACAGAAGAATCAAATAAATTAAAGCCAGGTGACTTCTGGGAGAAGTTCATGAGAGAAAAGAAAGCAGGAGATTCTGATGTTCCTTCTTCACAACCTAAATTGTGAATGCTGTAAAGACACAAAGGAAGAAAGTATATGAACAGTTTTTAAAAGTAGCACAGATGGCTTTTTTTGTTCTATTTTTTCTTTTTTCTGTTTTGACACTATTTTAGATTCCCACAGCTTCCATCAATAGTTGCTTCTTTCAATGTAGAATGTGTTTAAAGCAAAGTGAGGTGGCTTTTTTACCACTTCCCTACCCTTTTACAAAAAAATCTGTTTAAAGATAGAAATTACTGTAACAAATAATACTGCAGGAAAAGATAACTTAGCAAAGGAGCTATGAAGAACATGTATCTCATATATTTCTAAATGGAATCCCCCTCTTTCAAAACAGTTTCAAGTGGAAATGATACCATAAGGAGAAAATCTAATAAATTACAGAGCATAACTGAGGAAAAAAACCCTAATATTTTAAGAAGAACTTTCTAGAGAAGTCTTTCTATAGTACCTCTCCAAAACAGCAGAAATGCTTATACAATAACCAGCAATACAACTTAGCTCAAAATCCAGCTAAAAGCTGAAATCATACAAGTCAAATGGAGGCGTTTTAGTGAACGAAGGTTTCTTCCCCTTTGACTCAGGCATTCGTAAAAACTCAGGTGTTTCAGGTGCTCTTAAAAAATGTTCTGCACTTCCTTCTGCTATGTCAGGATTATCCTCTTTTGACTTAAAACATGTGTGCATGTCCTATTAAAGAGAAATACACCATAATATGTACGGTATATAAATTTCCCCAAATATCATTATTCCATTTATCTATAAATATATTCATTATATGTTTTAGTCTTAGTTACTTATTTCTAGTCTGATTTTATTCTTAAAAAGGGGTTTAATAAAATGCTTACAGTGACATTTTCACCATACTTAAAACTGTAGCCTTAATTTATCTAATTTTAAATGGACTTCTTGTGAATGAAATTATATATGCAAATTTTCATCCTAAAAATAAACAAACCCGTGCACCGATGTTAATCACTGATCTGAATAAAAGAACTATTTCACTCTAAAGTATGTCTTAGCATAATGCTTAAATTCACAACTTACATCCTCTTGATACACCTTAGAGAAATAAAGGAGCACCACCATCAGAATATGTTTCAGTTGACCGTGATGTTTCCTCTTCCTTGGAAAATCTTAAATGACAATGTGCACTTGGATTCTGTGGAGCAATTTCCACCAAGACTCGATACTGTTTTAAAGACATTCTTCTCTGCCAGCTGCCCACAGGCATCAGGCTGCAATGAGCCAACTAGAAGATGAGGAATATCTTGAACTTGATCTTGTGTGCTGGTTTTGGCTGAGAGTTCATAGACTGTACAGTGCTAAATTTTGGATTTGTGATGGCAACAACATTGATAACACAAGGATGTTTTAGTTGTTGCTGAACAGTGCTCACACAAGGTCAAGACCTTTTTTGCTTCCCATGCTACCCTACCAGGGAGTAGTTTGGAGGTGCACAAGAAGATGGGAGGGGACACAGCTGGACAGCTGACCCCAACGGACCAAAGAGGTGTTCCAAACCATATGATGTCATGCTCAGTAATAAAAGCTGTGGGGAAGAAGGAGGAAGCGGGGGGACATTTGGAGTTAAAGCTTCTCTCTTCCCAGATAACCATTATGTGTGGTGAAGCCCTACGTTCCTGGAAATGGCTAAACAACTGCCTGTAGATGAGATGTAGAAAATTAATTCCCTTTTTTTTTAATTTTTGCTAGCTTGCACAGCTTTTGCTATACCTGTTAAACTGTCTTTATCTCAACCCATTAGTGTTTGCACTTTTACCCTTCTGATTCTCTCCCCCATCTCACTGTGGAGAGAGTGAGTGAGCAGTTGTGCAGTGCTTAGCTGCTAGAAGGTGTTAAACCACATCTTGCTGTCACCTATAGAGGCAAGCTGTACGCACAGCTGGCTTGAATATTGTGACATGGTGAGCTTGATCTCACGTTCAAGCACTGTTAATAAAAGCAGGACCACTGGAGCCATTCAGCCTCTGTAGCCAGCACAGAGACTACTTAAAATAGTTTTGTGGGAGAAATAAGCTTCAAATACAAAAATATTTTTAAAATGTTTCATCAGCTCACACTGATGAAAACAATATGCACTAATTTATACAAAACCTACAGTGTCCACAGGATAGTCATCCTAACTAGCCTCTTGTTAGGGTAGCCTAAAAACCCCCAGAACACTGAAGTGACCAAGAGCAACGGCCACTATATCAGTAATCAGAAGGTGCTGACTGGCTTTGCACGTTTTAGGTGCCTTATCACGAGTCACTTTGCCAGTTTCTGAGACTTACCTGTTGCCAATAGATTCAAATATGCCAAGGCATTTTGATTATTCTAAATAAAATAATAACATATGACATAAGGAATGGTTTGCTTACTTGAGGTGTACAGGAAGAATCCTTTGGCTCATCTTCTGATTCTTTATCACCACATTTGGCCTCTTGGTTTGCTATACAAAAAAGACAGCACTGCTTGTAACAGCTCTTTAAACTGGTAAATAAGAACTGCGTTGTGGGAAAGAATCCTTGAGAAAGGTTTACCAATGGGCATCGCTATTGGTAAGAAAGTTGTTCTGACTGTAGTTTTCATAATAATCCATTTTGTAGCCATGTTACCTCTCATTCTGCCACTTATGCACTACCGATAAAGCAAAGCTTAGGCAGCTTCATATGGTTTGGTATGTTCTTCAGACTTAGCTATTTTTCGAAAAGTGCTGTGTTTGTCTAATCCAGCTGCTGCCCTCTGCAAGTGCAAATACCAGTCAATAGAATCCAGCTGGAAACAATACAAAAAGCACATCTCTAGGCACATGGAAGAGAAGAAGGTTATTAGGAGTAGTCAGCATGGATTTACCAAGGGGATGTCATGCTTGACTAATCTGATAGCCTTCTATGATATTGTAACTGGATGGATAGCTGCAGGGAGACCAGTGGATGTAGTCTATCTTGACCTTAGCAAGGCTTTTGACACAGTCTCCCATAACATCCTTGTGG